>UXGC01001184.1:0-20046 GCA_900480045.1 Eurytoma adleriae
TGTAAAACAAGAAATGATGGCCTTGTTTCTTTTCTTTCGATATGTGAAAGTTGCCAAGTCCCTTCGTTAATTAATCAAGCGTTAAATTTTTTCTGTTACTGTTCAACCGCGTGAAAATACTTTCCTTTTGATCCACTGTTATTCAGTCTTCGCTAAGCTTTAGAGTAGTGTAGATTGTGAAAATGAAATTTATAAAATGTTTATTACAATTACTTTTTGTTATACTGTTTATAAATCAATCATTTTGTAAGTACAATATTCTAAAAGTAGAAACTCTGTTAAACGTTTTATAATTATATGCTAACATTAAAATGTAATTTTTTGCAGCTTCAAGTCCAAATTGGCAAGCTAAACTTGCTAAAAATGGTTTTAATGGTCCGGTGTACACTTTTGTAAAAACAGATGAACAAGCAAATATAAAGTGGGGTGTAAGGCATTATGTACCAAGAAAACAATCAAAATAAGGTAACAGTAACAAACTTTTTATTACAAATATCAATTATAAAAATGGCATTATATTATTAAAAAAATATCTTATTCAATTTAATTTTCAAATATATACTTGGCTTAATAAACTTATGCAATGTTAACAATTTTTAATAAAATTCGGTCATGCAAAACTGCTTATCACTTTATCATTTTTTGGCCTTTTAAATATTTCATTTTTTAATGCAACCAAATGCATATATAAAAATATAGACTTATTAATTACAAAAAATGTTTCGTAATGTAAAGTATTTCTTATAGTCATTTACTTCACTTCGAAAATTATCAATTTAAAATTTTTTTTTTAAATATTTTATCCATATTAGATGTAGTATACATTATTGAAGTTATAAATTAACTTTTGACCAGTTTTGTTGCAAATCTTGTAAACATCTGTCCAACCTACGACGAAGAAAACGTATCGTAAATGATATAGACACATTTCTAAATATTTTATTTACAGCAAGTTCACTAAACTGAGAATACTTACATTGCACGCAACACGACGTTATCTCTAATTTCACAGTCATCATTATTGACTAGAAGTGAGTTATCACTAATGCCATTTTGATTAGACATTATGGACGTACTAGGATTGTAGATTGAATTTTGAGAAATAGTCTTAAATAATTCAGAAAATTTATTTTTATAAATATTTATCAACTCTAAACTTGAATTATTTATTTCGATATCTGCGTTTAATTCTTTTTCAAAATAAACTAGTTGGCTGTAAATTAATTGTACATTATAATTTTTTACAAACAAATATTTCTTTTAAGTAACTGTACATACCTTGTTACTTTCATAATTTCTTCATCTTTAAGATTAGTTATTTTTCGTTCAAAAAATTCGCTGTAAATATCTGTTAATTTAGTTACATGATGTGCGATGTAGTCAACAGTGCTTGTTTTTTCACTTTCGTATGCACTAAACAATTGCAAAAAGTCTTCATATCTAAAAAATTATTCAAATTTATGTATGAAACATTGCTGTTCACATTGTATCCAGATAAAAGTAAAAAAGTATTTTGAAACAAGTATTTATAAAACAAAACATACAATTTTGAAAAATGTTGCAAATTGTGCAGTAATTTATCATTATCAAATAACTGCTGGGTTTTCTGACTCAATAGATAAGTGTTTTCTGTTTTAGCTTTGAGATCAGTAATGGTCTTATGAATATTTTTTATTTTTTCTTGTAAAGCATATACTGAGTTCGTAAAATTCACAGGTGTGAATTGTGGATTAATTTGTAATGATGACGAATTTACTTCATTTAAAAGTAATTCGGCATTTATTAAATTACTTTGTAGATTTGTATTCAAAGCATCTAACTTTTGTTTTACAATATCTCTAGAATTACAAAAAAGCATAAACATATATAAAAGAGAATTGGAATATTAAATAAATGTTTTTTAGTAAAATTTTTGTGTACATACAGTTTTATGCTCAAAGCAAATATATATTCTCTGAATAAAATAACTTCACTTCTCATAATGTAAATTATTGCAGTATAACATTGTCTTAATAATGAACGGTCATTAATTTTGTTTGGATCTGTAAGCATGACATCAAGGATTGTTGGCATTTGGTCACTGTCAACTTCAGAAACATCTAAACTGTCAGTTGTATACATATATAGCATTGAATCATTAATGCTTATTAATGATAATTTTTCACAATTATTCATTTTATTAAAAACAACTCCTGTAGTGTCCGTTATCAACTGTCTTTGAACCGGCACAGCAGTTTTTTCTGATAACCATTTTTGTAATTCAGAAAGTGTAACATCACCATATAGATTAAACTGATCTATCCTGTATAAAGATACTGTGAATATATTAATAGTCTGAAAGTAGAAAAGAATTTTATTAAATTATTTTATGAATTTTTTGTATTTATTTTATTTCAGATAAGTACCTTCCAAGGAAAAATCTCTTTCAACATGGGAAACACGACTACCTCCTCACTACCAGGTAGTTTTCCTCTTTGCCTTGGATCCCATTGTAAAACCAATCGAAACCAGTCAACCAGTCTTTGATTGAATGTAATTCTATTAAATATAACAAAACTTAAGTAATTATAATGTGTACTGAAACTTCTTATGTTTAGTAAGTTAAGAAAATTAGATCTTACTCATTTGAATCATAAGGATATATAACGTAATCATATAATTGTATACCTCCATTGATTTCTCTAGCACAAATTTCTTGATAACTCTTCTTTTTTACACAATTCATCCTAATGCAAAAAAAATACTTAATTTATATAATAAATAATAAAATATATAAAAAGATGTCTTACCAACTTGTTAAATTCTCTAAATAAGGTATAAAAGGTTTATAACCAGTGAGAACTTCAAAAAAGGTTATTCCTAAACTCCAGTAATCCACTGTACAAGTGTATTTTTTTTTCCAAAAAAGTTCTGGAGCAACATAATTAAATGTTCCAACTAATGAAGCAGTAGTCGTTATATTTCCCAGTTCTTTTGCATATCCCAGGTCTATTAATTTATACATTATCTAAAAATAAAAATATTAAATGCAAATTAATACATTCAAATTGTATCATCACTTATTCAACTCACCATCCCATCTTTTTCATGCAATACAATATTTTCTGGTTTGAGATCTCGATGTGTTATGTGACTATCATGTAAATACAAAAGAGCAGAAGAAACATCCTTCATAACTGACAATACTTCTTTTTGAATTAATCCGCAAGCATTTTCAGGTTTACTCAAAAACTAAAAAATGTAAAACATGCATTTTTAAAAATAACATATTTATAATATAAATTCTTTAACTGAAATTTTATAATTTAAGCATTTAAAATAAGTATCTGATGAAATATTGTCAAGAAAATACCTTTCTTAGGTCACCTTTATTGCAAAATTCCATGCACAATATAGGTGGATCAATGTTCTTTTCCATTCCTGGAGGAATTTCTTCTGATTTAACAATATTAGGATGTTGGAAATTTTTCATGTTTTCTATTTCTTGCGTCCATCGTTCAGTCTGCCTTGCTGTTATTGTAGACTTTGGCAACATGCACTTTTTTATAGCTACAATAATAAAAATATGAAAATTGTCAAAGTGCACAATTATAAGAGTTGTTATTAGAGATTAATTTGACAGACCAATTCTTTTGTTTGTATACTTCTCTCGCCACAATTCTACCTGTCCGAATCCTCCAGAACCAAGCATCCGCTCAAACATCCAATTTCCAAAACTTTTCGTCATCATGGTTCAAGTACGATTAAATCACATTTATCGTCGTAATTAAACTATTTTAATTGATAAGATAAGAATAACTAAAAAGACTATGCCTCAATGTTAACACTTTCGTTTTTGTCTAAAACTACTCTGCATATAGCGGGGCGTGGTAATCTTTCATTGTTACTTTCAAGGAAAGAGCAACCTGTTGTGTAGTCTTGAAAAAAAGTAACAAAAGATAAAGGTAAATAAAAATGCAAATAAATGTCGTATATATTTAAACTTCCCCCCCCCACTTCTCAAGTATGAAGTATGTGTATCGAATATTCGAATCTCGCACATCGCAGTTCACATTTTCCTCTTTTTAGTCGTGAAATTCGATGTCAGATGGCGTGCGCGAGGCAAAAAACAGCCGGAGCATTGTCGAGCCTGCGCCTTTGGAGCGAGTTGGGTGCAGACGCTTTGGAGCACTCTGCGAAGGCGCATTCGCGCCTTTGGTGTAAATGCGCTTTAAAAACTGAAAATTATATTTTTCTAAATCGCCGATCGCTTAAAAAACTGCGTCATTTATCTAAATTTACAAAAAGTGTCAATGTTTTATTCTTATTTATCGTTATTCTCGGTGTTTATCAACATGAGTGCCTCCGATTGCTTTCCAAAATAATGGCGGGAGTGCTGAAGTGTTGCGGCGCGTGGAAAGTCGACTCTATTATTTCTTTCCTCGTGAGTGTACTTTTTTTAATGGAAAACAAATTGGCACTAAAATAGAGAGTGAAGTTATTTTTTATTCGTAGATAGTAGCGAATGGTCAGCTGTGCGACAAGGTCTTCGAGGTCCTGCAGAACTCGACGAAGAACCGCACGTATCGCATAGCGGTGCACAAGTGCGAGTCCATCGCCGACATTATTCACTCGAAGCCGGATCTGCAAGTGGACTTTGTGGTGTTTGCGTTCGATAGTAAAATTAGTCAACTAGTAAGCGAGGTAACCATTCGTCGGCTGTTCATTCAATTTTAAACGTTTAACTCGTACGTCACGCGTGACAACTTTGGATAGGTTATGTTGTTACCGGAATGTTTTTATTTCTTTTGTAAGGTGGAGAAGAACATAAGTCTTTTGGATGAATTCTTCATCATCTCAGGACGCGTTTGCTTGGTCAATTGTTATGGTTCGTCAAGTAATATGGGACTGATGTGCCACTCAGCTAACAGTCTCAGAGATAAATACTGCATTTACCTTTTGTCAGCTAAGCTTTATGTAAGACAACATTTGTAAATAGTACATTTTTAAAAAAAAGATGCTTTGATAAGTATTTAACCAATGAATTTGTAAATATGCAAATTAATTGTTTAAATCAATACATATATGCCATTTCACTAGTGTCGCAATAAATATATATATAATTTCCAGAGTCCTGAAAGTCTTCAACATTTAGGAGATAGTATTTTAAACTTATCTGAGGCATTAATAGGTATACATAGTGGAATCTCCAACTTCAATGTTTTAACTTCGCTTTGAAGCTCTGCCAATCACTTGTGCTATATTGTATTTGTTTTATAAAAAATAATGAAGAGGCATTCAACAAAATCTTTGGCTTATGCCTCAAGCCAAGAAGACAGTGAAAATGATAGTGACGAGACTGAGTGCAGCATAGGAAGTAATTCTACAGCTGGTACACATCGCAGTGATACCCCTACTAGATCAGCTCGTTTTAGGAGAAAAGGACGTCGCAGGAGTAAAACAGTCAAAGCTAAGCAAAACAATGATAAGTCTCTTTACAAATATTGTTGTAGCGTTAAAGAAGACCATGGACAGCCTCTATTTGGTGTCCAGTTTAATCACCATCTTAAGGAGGGTGAACCCATGGTTTTTGCTTCTGTTGGAAGCAACAGGGTGAGCATTTATGAGTGTCCAGAAGGTGGTAGTATAAGACTGAGGCAATGTTATGCCGATCCAGATCCAGAGGAAAATTTTTATACATGTGCATGGACTTATGAGGAGTCGGGTAAACCCCTTTTAGCAGTAGCTGGATCTCGAGGGGTCATTAGAGTGATCAGTCCAGTAACTATGACTTGTATCAAGCATTATATAGGTCACGGACATGCCATAAATGAGCTCAAAATTCATCCCCGAGATCCAAACATTCTTTTATCTGCCTCCAAAGATCACGCCTTACGTTTGTGGAACATAAAAACCGACGTTTGCATCGCAATATTCGGTGGCGTGGAGGGCCACCGCGATGAGGTGCTAAGTGCCGACTTCGATATGAAAGGCGATCGTATAATCTCTTGCGGTATGGATCACGCTCTCAAGCTCTGGAACTTAAACAAACCCGACATGCAGGAAGCAATAAAGCAGTCGTACTTCTGCAATCCGACTCGTAACGGCAGGCCGTTCGACTCTGTTCTTCAGCATTTTCCCGATTTCACGACTCGCGACGTGCACCGCAATTACGTCGACTGCGTCAAGTGGTTCGGTGACTTTATACTCAGTAAGAGCTGCGAGAACTGCATTGTTTGTTGGAAACCAGGTCGACTCGAGGATTCACAGCTGCGAAATAATGAAACGAGCGCTACTGTACTGCATCGCTTTGAGTTCAAAGAATGCGATATATGGTTCATAAGATTCTCGATGGACTTTTGGCAAAAAACCATAGCTTTAGGCAATCAAGTGGGTAGAACGTACGTATGGGATTTGGAGGTAGATGAACCAGGTCAGGCGAGGTGCTTTTCACTGCAACATCCAAGATGTACAGCGCCTATCAGACAGACTAGTTTGAGCAGAGATGGTTCTGTATTACTTTGTGTATGTGATGATGCAACTGTTTGGAGATGGAATCGCGATCATTGAAAAGCAGTCCCTAAGAAAGTCGTTTTGTTTTTCAAATCAGACGTTAAGCAGGTGACTTTTCTTTGACAAAATCATTATTAAAAATTAATTTTTATGCATTCCTGCATGTAATATTAACCAAGTAATTATGGCAAACTAAAATGAAATTTTTTATGCTACTAATAACAATGGATTTATCTATATATTTTAAAAACAAAGAAAAGAAAGTTTATTGTATCACTTCTTATGAAGTTCTGATTGAATAATGATTAAAGAATTTGTAGTGTAAATAATTCTAAATTGATTGTAATTCATGGATATTGGTCTTTTAAAAAAAGTGTTCTTTTAATCTACGCTTTGACAATTTAATTAATAATAAAATAGAAACAAAAATTTAGACATATTTTTTCAGTTGAAGAAATTGCGGAAAATGATTCACACTGTATTACAAATTAAGGATTTATGGACCAAAATTCGTTAAAACTTTCTTTAGATTTTTTAATACTTTGTTTAAACTTTTTGAAGCGTGTACAATTTTCTAAGGTGGTTATTTGTCGCAATAATCCATTTCACAGAAATATTTGTACATAAATGTATGAAAAAATTTATAATGTTATACAGTATTTTCTGGAAAATTTTTTCTTATTTTTGTTGATTTTTAAAACTGTTTAGATGAAACTTGTTTTGTATTTATGGTAGACAGATTGTATAGTCGAGAGCATGAAGAAGTCAAACAACTACACAGGTTGTATTTTCATAATTTTTTATTGTAATATTGTAATGTAGGGAATGCAAATAAAGCTTTTTTAAGCAGCATTACCTCACAAGGCATAATCAATTACATATAATTCGCAATCGAAATAATTTATGTAAAATACGAATCACCATTTGTACCATTACTTAAACAATTCTATTTTATTTATAAGAATTACGTTATGTTAATTATTTAACATATTTTTTAAGTCACTCTGGATAATTTTTATTTTCACCGAAGTTTATTACAATATTTTGTTCAAAATATTCCGACATACAAGTATTTTTTTATCTTCATTATTTTTTTAATTTTCTTAAATTACATTCATATATTATGTACTCAACATTTTATAAAATAGAAAAATAAAATGAGCTGTCATTACACGATAAATTCAAATCAATTAAACAATTTACCTTGTCAACTACAAATCTATTTTTACCATGTTATTGTATGTAATCTTCATTTAATACTATTGTTTTTATACGATCGACAATAAATACATTAACTATTAATAGTAAAAAAATATTAAGCTGTATTTATTCCGACAACTTAGAACTATTTAAATCATACATATTCTCAACGATTTTTACGATCTACAATTCAAGCGCGGAGCCTCCGCGCAACCTCCGTCTTTAATTCGACCGTTCGAAAGCAGTAAAACCATCGTCGAAGCAGCGCTCGTCGCGTTAAAATACATTAGGTAATGGGCGATTGTTCGTCAACGCGATCGTTAGGAGACTTCCGTTTCCCCGGGAACAAAGCAGATTCCTCGAAATACCGGGGTTCCGCTCGTGTAAATAGGATATAGGATACTTTTTTTTCTTTAAACCGAGAAGGTGTTATGCCTCGCCGAGATTGATGATGGCGAGGGCGGCGCCGAGCGCCGCGTCGCCCGTGTGCCCGAATTCGAGCGGCAGGCTGTACCAGCGCGACACCTCCTTCTGCAGCACCGGGTTGCGCACCAGGCCCGAGCCGTTGCCCACGATGCGACCGATACCGGCCTTCTCTAGTTCCTCTCGCGACATCATGCTGCAAAAAGGAAAAGTGTTCTGTTGCTCCCTTTTTTTTGTATACAATTGTGGGAAAGTGAGTAGTTTTTCAGAGTTTTGTAAATTTCGGCTGACAAATGCTAAATTTTAGAGCAACGCGAACATTACACAACATAAATCGTCATTTGAATAATTAATCGCGAGAAGATTATTTTTATCATACGGTGGTATTCAATAAATTTGAATATCTAATTATGTAGATGCTTATAATTGCGCGCAACTTTAATTTTTTTTTAAAAAGCCAAAACTTACTCGTGAAGATTTTTTATGATGCCGGAGCATAAAGCTCGGAATATGTTCCCCAAGTGCAGAGTGTCGAGGGTTATTCCTGTGACGCTGGCCGTCAGATCGGGGGCGTAGCGTTCACCGAGCAAAGTCGGCACTATCGTCATATCGCTGATCATGGAGTCATCATTGCCCAGTGCTATGAGCTTTTCCCAAACTTTCGCTAAATTAAAAAAAATCATAATTTGATTCTTAAATCTCACGGTAGATGAAAAGTAGTTTAAAAAATTGATCTAATAAGCCTACGAACATTATAGTGCGTGTGATAAAATTTTCTATATAGTTAACTTACTAAAAAATTGAACCTAAATCGCAATAAAAGATTAAACATAATTTTACACTGCTCTATACGTACACTGAGGCACCGAGAAGCCTAGTTCAAGCGTCCATTGTTGCAGCGACTTGACGAATGTGGCTAATGTATTGCCCCCGTTGAGGGAGGCCGCGACTGCTAAATATTTATCGCCGAAGTACGGAAAATACTCTATTTTTTCTGTCGAACAAAAAAAAAACGAATTCCAGATTAGATTTTTAATTGAATCCACTCTTACGCGGCGTCCATTTATAGAACTGGCTCTTACGCGATTCGTTGATCATGTCCGGCCTGAATGTGGGATGAACGTAGGCAAGCTGGGCAGACGTTGAAATATTGAGCACCGCGTCTGTCGGTTCTTTTAGTAATGCATACACCGAGCTCTGTAGATCTCCCAAAGCGACTCCTGCACGAGTAAAGAGCCTCGCATAAATAACAAAAAAAAAAAACGCACTTTCGAAGCATAAAAAAATCAAGCTGCTCGAGTTTCCAAATACTACTATCTATTACCAGTTATTTTTATTCTCTTTTAAAAAGCGTCGAAACGTTTATCAAATTATAAATTCAAAGTTTTTTGTATTATGTTTGACATCTGATAATTTAAGTAAAAGATTATATACCTTTAAATTGAAAAGAAATACCTATTTAATAAAATGTAAGTAATAAATGAAAACTGAATAATTTGAATACAAAAACCTGGTAGCATTTATAAAATAAATCATTTAAACATACATTGGCCAGAAAATGCATAAACTGTCCAATTTATGGTTAATTTTTTTACAGAGCTATGGGAATTATTATTTCCCCTTAACATCTGCATTTTCTTGAAGCAGCAGCCGCGGGGCATGCGGGAAAACCGACCTACGAGTTCGGCGCGTGAAAGATCCGCGAAGCGGGGCGTAATTCACGAGCGTGAAGTGCATATACGTGTCATAATGACCTATTGTGGCGCCGGCGGGTATGCCGAACCAGTCGTGCGCCAAGGTCCCGGCGGGCTGGCCGGGCGTCAGGATCTCGGCGGGCAGCAGGTGCAGGGGAAAGTCGCCGGCGGCGAGGGCCTCCTCGTCCCAGCGGCGCTCCTCCGTCAGGTAGTAGCCCCAGCTCGCCGCGTTCTGCGTGCTCATGCGCACCTCCGCGTTGTCGCACAGCAGGCTCACCACCAGGTCCTGCACGGTGCCGCATCGCTCGTACTTCTTCAGCTTCTCCGGCCTGCACGGGTGCACGTCGTTATGTCATCGATATGCCTTCGATGGGGGGCACGCGTAATAATGGAAATTCGCGAGGCGCACGGCTGAGCTTCTCCGTTCTCTCCGTTGTTTTATTCGCGGTGAAAAATGAGTCACTCGGCGGAGTGAGTTTTCTACATTGATCGGAGAGAAAGCTGCGTCGATTGAAGCAAAAATACCACTTTTTTTTCAATGGAGCAATTATCTCGGAGAATTTAGAGAGCAATCGAGAGGAGAATGCACGGGTGAAATTCATTGGAGTGCCATTAGGTAGCTTCGTTAATTTTTAATTGGAATCTCTTATTATTTATTGCATCGTTGTGTAAAACTCATTTGTCATTAAAAACTTTGCAATCGGTACTTATACGGTTTCACGTAACGTCCCGCACTGTACAGCTGTACGATTTATTAGCTCGCGCTAAATTATGTAAATTTTACGGAAGATGAGATAAAAAACCTCTGATTATATCATTTATAGTTAATTTCAATTACGGTGATTCTCCTCTAATGTCGTAGTAATGTAAGATAACGAGTTATTGAAACGCTGCCTGGTGTAATTTCGCTGCGACTTTCCCACTAGTAAAATTTAACGTGCTCACTTTATAACAAGACAATGTACCCGACAAAATCGTCCGAGCCACGCAAAAGGCACGTCGACTCTTCGCTACGATTTTCGCACTTACCGCGATCAAACGGCGAAACAAAGAGACTCCACGATGAAAAATTAACGATGCGCCTTCGTTCGCTGACGTTCCTTTTGAACGATCGCGCTAAAAAATAAATTAATGTTTTTTCTCCACGCCGTTAACGAAGAAACGGCAAAAAAAGACGTAAAAATCGACAAGGCGAAAAGTTAATGAGCGGCGCATCGAATTGGCGCGCGGCGCGCTCATTCTCGTACGCAGCCGGCCGCGGCAAGGTAATTAGCGTGTTTATTGTACTGACTTATTTTTGGCGAACCAAAATAGGGTGGCGCAACCGTAGCCGGTGTGCGCGGGCAGGTGGCTCTTCGTCGGCGGCAGGGACTCGAGGAAGCCGATGTCGCAGCGGCCGTCCTGCCACGTGTACAGGTTGGAGACCTTATCCTTGCCGATGTCCAGCTTGAACTGGCCGTTCTCCTTGTGCGAGCACTCGCTCGGCAATTGCCAGAGGGTCACGCCGTGCATCTGCCCGCAGATGCCGATGCTCTCGACCTGCAATATAAGCGAGTCCGCGCGTCGATCATTACGTCGCGTGGATCAAAATCTTGCGATCTGCGTGATTTTTTAATTTTTATTGAAATAAAAGACATCAAATTTGTGAATGACGTTTGATACGAGTTTTTTTTGTACCGCGCAATGAATGAGTGTAAGAGGTATACTCGTTTGTTAATTGAATGCAATCTAGATTGTACAAGAATTTATGGTTTGCCTAGAAAATGATGACTTAACTTCGTTTTTTAAAATTGAGTTGTATCAGTTTTCTTATAAGATCTGATGATGACCTCTGATTATGCTGAATTTATAAAGAAGTGTTCGATGACGTGTATTACATCCTTTAAAAATGTGGCAAATGAAGATAAATAAATTAACTTAAGTGTATCCTTTGAATGTTTTAAAAAGAAATTCTAAAATACTATTTTTTCAAAAGCTGGACTTGAACATAAATCTTGTAATTGTCAGTCACACAAATCACGTTTGTTTCATTCATGTCGAATGTGCTGTGTGCGTAAAAAATAACTTTTATCTAAATAAATTTTAGTCAATTTTAAACTCAAATTTTAGGCATAAATTTAAAATTCAACAGATGTTTAATTGTACCCGCAGAGTGCTCAATTGGCCGCATCGAAACCGTATTGTTCTCGCATCGTGAAATTCAGTTGTTCGAGCGAGGCAGGGCCCCTTTCCAAGTGAACAATCGCGCGTTTTCGTCGTTTCTTAATTAACCACATCACACAGGATTGACGGAACAATGATACTAGAATCGAGAGCGAGGAAGGTCGAAAAATCGTGATACCTGTCGCAGGAGGTCCTTGGGCAGCCTGGAGACGCAGTTGTGTATGGCGGAGAGGATCTTCGGCACGTCCTGCTTGTTGCCCTCGATGCCGAGATCGCTCGGCACGTTCGCCTGCGTGTCCTTCGACTGGTTGGCCAAGATGGCCTGGGTCTCCCGCTGCACGACGACGACCTTCACGGACGTCGTGCCGACGTCTATGCCCAGCACCAGCGACGGCATCCTCGTATTGTAAGCTGCGTATACGTTTCCGGTGCGTGCGCGGCTCAATTCGCCGGATGAAAGTGATTTGCGGCTACGTCCGGGAAAATTTTCTTGCCCATTTACCTGCGACGCGTTACGAGATGCTCCGGCTGCGAGATAATGGGTACGGATATATAAGTGGTATAGATTGCCCGCCGGTGCTTGCGCGGATTCGCCGTATTAATTGAGGCAATCGTCCGTCGAGCTATCTCGATTCATAACCTTGAAAAAAAAGAGGAGAGTATTTATTGTTCGTTAATTTGTCCAGGGGGGAAATTCGATGAGACTGTGCGCGCGCGGCGTGTATAAGAGTGAGGTCTTACATGTGGAAGATGTTTAATCTGTAGTGGATTTGCGCTTGAATCCCGGTATACGTAGTATGTGATTAATGGACAAGCGCCGATAGATAAACACCGCTTGCTATCTGAGCTTGTTTATCGAGGACTAGAGAAAAGTATACTGTTATCAAACATCAGGGCTTTTCGTGAAGCGAGCTATACACTCTTCCGCGATGTTGCACTCTGAAAAAATCAATAGTAATAATATCGCGAAAATGCAAAAATGATTTTTTTTTATAGTTTGCAAAAAACTAATGTATTCCTTCAACAATTTTTGTCTAATTTTTAGTCGTTTTAGCGTTTTAATTGCAATAAAAATTGTTGATGATAAATGCACCAGTAGCTATGTAAAATTCATTTGCTAATAGAATTTTTAGCTTGAAACTAGAGCACAAAAGTATAATGATTGACAAAAAACTTGCTGTGTGAAGTAATTTGTAAAAATACAATGTATGAAAAGTGGCTCGTACTGTACACTTTTAATTTAATTTGCTACTTTAATTTAATTTATGAAACGCAAACACAGACATGCAGACGATGTTGAATACTTCATTTGAGGTCTTAAAATACCAGAAATTTATCAAAAACTCGATCTCGAATTGCGAAAAGTCAGCACTTCAATCTTTATTTATGTGCGTATTAAATTTTGTGGATGTGTTTTCTAAAATGTTATTCCTTTTAAATTGAATTATTGATTACAGCATAATCAATTCGAATAAAAATTGCCAAATAACTTAATAAAATTCATAGTGATAAATTGAAATTTACAATAAAAGATCTGTGCAAATATTTTCTTCATTTTACATTAAACAATAAGGCAAATTCATTTCGTTAAATAATTTATTTGAACTCGTAATATTTCAGAATTTAAAAATAAAAATAAATGCATTTCCAAGAAGAAGCACGTTAATAATTTATGTAGCATTCAACAATTCCGTCGTCAGTTTAAAATTTAAATGAAAAATTATTATTTATTATTAAATATTTTGAGTTGTGAGTTCACAGGAAGTTTTTACATTGAATGTAGAAGAACATTATAAATATTTCAAAAATTTAGGAATCAATAAGTGTTCGAATAAAAAAGTGTTAGTTGTACAAAAATGTGCAAATAATCTCCTCGGTTTATTCATTACCCGAGTGAAGTGCACATAATAAGCTGCTTAAAAATAACACGATTTGCCGCATTAATTGCGTCAAGCTTCCTTAAACTTGGCTAATATCTCGAAACAGCTATAAATTGCTCATTTCAAGTAAAGAATACCCCGATACCTTCCAACCAGACAAATAACTTATCTAAACGTTCAAGCGCTAGTCAAATAAAAAATTTACGAGCCTATACTACTTACACACGTCGCGCTCGTTCTTCGCGACTGCGGCACTCGTGTGCGTAGCTTTTATCTACGACCCATGCATACGCTCTCGCACCGATAAAACCCCTCGGACCATCTTAATCTACATTTGACACTCCACTCGCACAAGACTACCGCAAATGCAATTCGCAAACTTATCAAAAAGCGTCGCTCATACTCACGATAAGGAAAAAAAGTGGAATTCCTCCCACGGCAAAAATCGAATCCGCGAAAACGCCGGGCGATGCACTCACCCGCAGCCGCCGAGGAGAGAGGGTAGAGAACGGGCCCGCCGGAGCACGTGCGGTCGGCGTCAGCTGCGGCACCGGTGTGTCGCGTCGCGCTTATACGGGTCGAGGGTCGCGGGCGCCGCGTGGTGCACCCGGGCGCGCACAGTTGTGTATAAACGCACACGCCGCGACGAGCCGCGGCACACACAGCGGGCAGATGCTATCGGCGCGAGGGCGCGCGCGCGTCTGTGTGACATAATGCCGCCGCCAGCTCTTCCGCGTCCAACCCGCCGGCGGCGGGGCGCCCCTTCTACGCTCGCGCCGGCGCTGCCCGCGCACTCTCCTCGCGAATAGCAGCTATGCGAACAACGCAGAAGGCGCGCTTTCGCGGATGCTCGTTTATTGATGGAACTCGAGGGCTTTTGAGGCTCTCCACGGTGGATTGACGCGTGGTGATGACACTACGAGCGAGATTTTTTTTTCTCTGGTGGTGCTTAAGATTTTATGGCTGGCTGTCGTAATAGGATTGCTAATAAGTGCTGCGATGGCGGCGATTAAACGAAATCGAGACCGTCGGGAATTTATAGTTCCGGGTGGGAAGTATAGTTTCGTCTGGCGGTGCCTGGATGTTACTACTGAAACTTGACGTAATGTGGTAGCTGTTACTACTGAAACTTGACTTAATGTGGTAACTGTTAAATGTTTTCCTTTATTTGTGAAATTTTGTTTTATTTATTCAAACAGAAAATTAAATAAGCAATTACAATAGTTAAATCTACATCATTATAGGCTGCGCAGTAATTTCTGCGGAGCTAAAATTGTTTTGTAGGCCGGGCACAAAATGAGATAAAATAAAGCTACTTAAAAACTAAATTTTAAACTAATAGAATAACGAATTCAACATTTAAAATAGCATAATAAATTTAAATTTTTAAAATAGAAATTTTTTTTTAAATCGAATCGGCAATCGTAATTCATCTATGCCACCTTGACCCGCTCGCAGAGAGCAGCGCGGAGCGCTAATGGTTAATTCGACGGGGTAGGAGATCCATTCAATAATTCAAGTGCCTTTTTAACCTCGCGTTCTCACCATTCTCGGCGGACTTGGACCTCCATGCCAGAGTTGCCTCGAAAGCTAATCCAGTTTAATTCGCCGGGGTTGCTAAGTCCGCGCGCGCGTCACTCCATTATGACAAATTCTCGAAATCTCGTGAAACAAAACTGGCAGCTGAATTTTCTGGCGGAAACATTGAAATTATGCATTACTTTGTTAAATGTGCTTTATATACCGGATCTTTATCGCAATGTATGCGTGGGAAACTAGGTATTGTGTACGTATTGTTGTGTTTCTTTTTTTCCTTTTCGACATTTCTTTTGTGCAACGCCACTGTGCCTGGCTCGCTCAATTGACGATTTACGAAAGTCTGTATTTTTCAAGTAATGCCGGCTTTATAATTGTATCGTTATAAAGTGTCCTTGAGTCGCGGCTTTATGGGAACGCTTCCCTTCAATGAGATAATGCGCCCATTGAAAATCAAAGTTAATTGAATTGACTTAGTGGTGGGAGCATGTGATATTTTGCTGCCGTGCAATTTTTTCATGATAAATACTAAAATTATTATTATTTTCTTTCATGAGACAAATGTTTCTTGTTGGTACAAAAACAAGAGTTAAACAGATATAGATTTTCATGAAATATAGTGCGCAAAGATTTATTATGACTAATTTTACACAAGGTAGCGAAAACTCGGTAAAAACGTAACATATAGACAGATTTTTGAAATATTGCCGAAATAATTCAGAAGTAACTTGTTGAATTGTGAGAAAGAAAATATGTTACGTTTTAGTCACGTTTGTTTGGGAGTCGATGACAGCTGCTGTGCTAACTCCGAAGAAACACGGTTTTCGCTTATAATCAGTAGTAACATTCTCGTAATAGCCAGACCAATCATTAATTACTTCAATTGCTTTGTATATTTATAAAGGAAACCGATTTTTTCCTGCCATAACATCAAAATATAATATAATTTTAAAAAATGTCATATTATTTTAACAATAGCAATGAAGTAAATTTCGAGTCGTTGACAACGCGTTGACAACTACTTGGCCGTGTGCATACGGGTCGCGAGGTTGAAAAATATTAAAAATAATCTACGAACGCAGTATAATGAAACTGAATTTTGAATCGCGCGAAAAATGATTTATTCGCAGTTAAATTGTTTCGCTTTATAGTGAAAGCTCGAAAGTTCAAGTAACATTTAATTGCGTCGTTAAAGTCATTTAAGCGAACTGGCGAGGCCATAACGCACCGGCGAAAATGCAATAAAACGTCCAATATCCTAAAAAGCAACAATCATTTAATCTCGCTCATATTAAATTTATCGGAATTCGATACTCGCGCGAAATCATAATCTCTAATAAAAGGAATAGAAAAAAGCTCGTATTCAAACTACGTAGAAGCAATAATTCGCAACTCCTCCCCCGGAGCACCGCGCATTCCAATAATTTAAAAACTTTCCCGAAATTCGGCGATCGCCCGGGTCGAACGCACCGCTCGCCCCTTATCGCATTCGAGAGGTATATCTTTCGGGGCGCCGGCGAGTCGATAAGCCGCCCCCGAATCCCGCGGCCTCGCGCGCGGGATTGATTCTCGGGCGCCGAGAATAGAAAACACTCGGGGAGCCCCCCGCGGCCTAAAAAAAAAGGAGCCCTCCGCCATTCACACGTGCAGTGGACGCACCGGTGTGTGCGCGCGCGCCGCGGGGCACTAATAGTCCGTTCCCCCGCGCGACCTCGCCGCCGGCGGGAGACGCGACGTCGCGGCTATTTTCTCGCTCGCACGTTTTCGATCTGTTTTCCCTCGCCCGGTGACACGCGGCGCGCGCTCCACATTCGAGCGCGCCGACGGCCGCTCTCGAGAGTGCAAGTGCGCGCCTCTTTTTTTTCTCTTCTTTTTCGCTGCCGAGGGGAAGAGAGAGTCGACGGATTCGTTTTAGTAGAGAGTTTCTAGGCGCGCTGCTGGGTTTACGGCCCATCGTTCGCCTGGCCGAATGTGTGTAACGCGTTCAATTTTCATTTTTCCGATTTCCGAGAGGGAAAGTTGAATTTCTACTTTGACATTATGCAGATTTTAAAGAAATTGCTAAATAGCGAGTTTGCAAATTATATTTGGGATTTTTCAAAGTTTACGGGCGGCCGATAAGGGTGTCGGGTATTTGTAGAGTAGTTTTTTGATTGGGAAAAAATTGAAAAAGGTGCTTTTTCAAGCGATTAATTTTGTAGGCTTAAAAATTATTATCCAGTGTACTGGAATTCATATCAAATAGAAATGTGAACTAGTTAATCCGCTATCACTTGTCTGACGTATGTCCGGTCTGTTACTACTTACGTCGTTACTTATGTCGATATATCTATATTCGTATAATACAGCGCGTTTTAACAATGGGAGACTATTTTAGATTTATATTAATAGCTCATCACCATTAAATGGTATTATCAACGTAAAAAATGATGCTAACCGTCGGAAAATAGTTTATTTGCACGTGTTATATAGATTCGTTCGTAAATCGCAGGATTTATGTGCTTTTCAGCGTACTTGATCGATAGAGACTTTTTATGACAGATACTACGTCTTTTTACGACAGCTGTGATAAACAATGTATTGAATTGATTGTGTGTATAAAAATGTCTCTTACTAATTCCAAAAGTTTGACGAGCTTTATTACTACCCTAGACACGTAGCAACATGCTATTTGCCGAAAAAAGCCACTTCTATTAGGATGATCGATGTGCCCAGCTTTCGGAAATTCATACAAATACATAAATTATTACTCAGCACAAAAAGAATTTTTTACCCGCAAAAACTTCGCCTGTTTATCACCCCCGACACTCACTTCGCACACTCAACTTCCCTACCTTTTTGTTCGGTAAGTAGCTTACTAAAAAATTTTCTGAAAAATGACCTCAGGCGTAAACTACGCCAGCCAAAGAAGAGCCGAAGACGTCGTTACTATTTAACGTGACTCACCTGACCAAAAAACAACGGCAACCTCAACCCTCTCCGTTCTTCTTTAAGCGCTCGAAGAGAGGAATAAGAAAAAGGGGAAATGCACGCACGGCAAATCCAGCGGGAACACAAAGAGGAGGCAGTGCGCTACACGCGGCCGAGCCTGGGCAATCGTTACAATAAACTGCGAGAGCGGCCGGAGCGACGCGCCTCGTAAAAACCTCCGGCAAATTTATGCAGCGCGCCGCGCGAAAAAAAAAAATTTCAAGATAATTCCGCGGAGGCGCTCGGACACGGGTCGATGACTTTTTGCGCGAAGGTCGCAACGGGTTTCTCAAAAGCCGCTCGGACGGGCGCATAAGGATTTCCTCCGGCGGGATCGAGAGGAGCCCCGCCGGCTGCGCGCACACACGCGCGCGTGCACCGGGCACAAAAGCTTATCAGTTCGCTGCCCCGCGCGGAGACGACGCCGCGAGAGTCACGTACGTATCGTACACGAGCGGCGGGGCCATTCTCGCAGGATGACTTTTGATCCTTCTCTCCTCTTTCGCGGAGGAAATATTTCGGCTGCTCTCGCGGAATGTTTGCGGGACTCGTTTCTTTTCTGCCTTTTCGTCGCGATTATTATTTCTCTTTTTTTCTCGTTGTTTGCTGGTGTATTCGCGACGCTGCAGAGAGGTTTTCGGTGTTTTTTGCGAATCCATCGCTATGAAAGTTTTATACGCGCGCTCGTTTTTTTCTTCTTTAATGCAAATAGCGTGTTACGTTTACGGCGCACTAACGGTTACGCGTCGTCCGCTCGAAAAAACGGCCTTAAAAAAATTATTTGCACTTTTGCACCATAAGGAACCAAAGTTACGTCAGCGTATCGTAATAAAAGGAAAGGATATTATAACTTTCTAAATGCGGGTGCTTTTTATTTTTTGAAAATTCTTTTTTTTTTTAACAAAAAAAAACCAAACAACCTGTTCCCTCCGAGAAATTTCGCGAGCACCCGGTATCTCCGGTATATCGATTTTTAATCTGAAAATTTCGTAATCGCGCCGCGTCGAACGCCGCTTTAGCCTACATACCGAAATTAAATCCGGCCGATTCGAGCGAGCAAATATGCCCGCTTAATCCGCGGGAAGCGCGCGCGGCCCTAATTTTTCAATGCGAAGCGGCGCAATTGAGGCTACGCGAATCCTCGAGGCGCAATTTAAAGGTACTTACGCGCGCTGTGTGTATATACGCGGAGAGATGTGACGTCGCGATAGGCGCGCGCGCGCGCCGGTGGCACTGCTTCCCGAAAGGGTATATACCGGCTTATCCGGCTGCGCGTTCCCCGGGATCGGGATCTCTCGCCTCCTGTTTTTCGAAGCCGCTCGGGCGAGCGGGCGCGATCGCGTAACGAGCCGTTTCCCAGCGGAGAAATCGGGCGTACGTGCCCCGGCGAGCTTTAATTCGGACGGAATTGGACTATTAATTCGCCGTGGGATTGGAGGAAACTTTAGCAGCGCCCAGTGCGATGGATTAAAGGAGTGCGCGCGCGGGATACGAACTTCTCCGTTGGCGGGCATTTTTTGAGCGCCGGAAAATCGCTGAAATTTATTGCACTCGGCGCTGGGCCGCGGCCTTTATTAACGTCAATGTACGTGTTTCATCGGCGTACGGTGATTGAAGCAACGTGTCGTTAAACACCGGGGGAGCGTTTATGTAAATTCATGTAAATTTTCGTTTAACCTTTTCTTTCT
>UXGC01001184.1:20847-31662 GCA_900480045.1 Eurytoma adleriae
GCTGACGTGTTATAAATATTGATGCGATAGAATGATGTAAAGCTGATAACATTGTGCAGCTGGTCGCTTATTGAGGTGCTTTCACT
Source organism: Eurytoma adleriae (assembly GCA_900480045.1). NCBI lineage: Eukaryota > Metazoa > Arthropoda > Insecta > Hymenoptera > Eurytomidae > Eurytoma > Eurytoma adleriae. The sequence continues at coordinate 20,934 of UXGC01001184.1, forward strand.
ACAAATCGATTCTTTTAAAATTGGTATGAATATTTCTTTTTTTTTTATTAATTTATACGCCTTGCAAAATTTGCATGACGATGATCAACGTGAATATTGCGGGAGAAAACGTAGTATAGAGATGATTTGCGAGAGTGGAAATTTTTACAGAAAATCACGGTAATGTTTATGTGCATAGTCGTAAAGATTAAGGTAATTTCTCGTAAAAATTTTCAGCGCTGCAAGCTATCTTAAAATTTTGTTCTTTTTTCAATTTTTACGGTAATTTAGACGTAAATTTTAAAGAAACTTTTTTCTCAGTACACCAATTTCTCTTTTTTTCTTTTGGAAAATAAAAAAATGCAGTTAATCAATCGTATAATTCCTTTATACTCTTTGTTGTATCGTTTTCTTTCGTAAAAAATACTGCAAACTTTTCCCTGAAGGATACAATAAGTTGCGCGACTCGCTGAAAAATGAACTCTACACTCAATAATAATTCAAACTTATATAGAAAATCCAAAAAATTCCCCGGGGCGCTGAGCGCAGTGATCGAGACACGCGCTTCTCACGCGATATCCATCGCGCAAGATCTGCAAAGGAAATTCCCTGCTCCCGCGACGCTGTGCACATTCGCATGAAAAATCTCGAAGCGACGCCCCGGGCGATCAATAATAAAAGCAGCCGAAAAGTTTCCGCGCCATACGCTCGTTCCCGCCCTTTCCTACAGGCAAGTACTCATTTCCGATAAGGATCCAAGAGCCGTGGCCCTCATCGGGCCTGTCCGTTTGCACGCCCCGCGCGCGGTTTACGTCCGAAAGGGCTATTTTCGAGTCGGCGAAACGTGAATTCGCGCGCGGCGATGAATTTTTTACGGTCGGTATGGAAAAAGATCTGGACGATTTGTTTCGCGCGCGGCTTATCCGCGCTATAGCTGCGGAGATTCAACTGCCGCAGAAATTGCACCGAGTTGGCGCACAGGGACGCGGCGCCGTGCAATAGCTGCGGGCTCGGATTGGCAAAGGCTAGGGCCGCATTGTGCAACTCTTGGATTTTCAATCGTTTTTGCACTGTTGTTTCGCATTTGTGGATATTACTATATTTCGTTTGTCTATGTATCCTTTCGTTATTATATCTTTATTGCTAATAGTAACGGTTATTGTTTAAGTAGAGGGCATGCTTAAATTATGTGTAGTTAAAATTTATTAATTGGCAGCTACAGGTGCCAGGTAATTTACGTTTGAGATTGTGAGGGAGCGTGTGCATGTTTTCAGTGCTTGCGAAAATTAAATTACATTTTACTTCGATAAATTAGCTGGTAATAGTTATAAGTGAGAAAGTTTTTATGTAAATATAAATGATTGTTGCAGATGGTATACCTACAATTTTATAAAATTGTAATTGTACAATTCATGCACGTAAAAGATAAGATAACACGCTTAAAAATAACTTTTGTATCGAATATTTTTATTAAAATTCTAATGATCTACAAAATTTGTAGAAAAAAAAGGAATTCAAAATTTTTTTTAATTTAGTATAAATAATACGTCTTCAGATACGTATATCATTTCATTAAGTTTCACTAATTATTATTATAATTGAATAAACGCGTCATGAAAGTTTCTATGAATAAAATTGAGTAGTAAAATATTGATCAACCTCTTCTACGATTTTATTATTTCATTTAGCTACAAATAAAAAACAAAATAATGCTATAGAATATTAGACAAATGTTCATTTAATTACTTCATTTTAAATGATTTTATTGAAGTGTTTATAGAACTATTACGCATACTTTCTTTCCCCTCGTTTCTGTCAATCCAAATGTTTGGAAAGATTTAAAATTAGCTCACAGTTCCGCTCGTTTTTCCGCATGCAAATTGGGTTATTATGCGTTCAAACAAGTCCGATGTAAAAAGACTAAACCACTCTTTAGCAACTTTTACATTTTCGATAATTTTCTTTTTTATACCCCCGTGTGATTTACGTTTTGCCATTTAACACGTAGACTGTAAACTTTATGCGAAAAATTCTATTAGCGAATCGAAGTAAATTAAGTCGGAAATATTATTTTATTGCGGAAGTCGATTTTTAATAAGCATTCGTTTTATTCGCTTTATGCAGTCGTTAAATTTTACTATCAAGCCTAATCAACTACGATTTCTCGCTACAAAAATGCCCAACCCTTTGGCAATTTACACGCCAGTGGAAGAGCCCGTACAAGTAATTTCCACCGAATTCCCACAATCCCCCTTCAAATTTTTTGCCACTTTCGTATAATTACAGGTGCTAAGTTACAATCCAGCGCTGCCGCTCGTACGGCGATAATTACATCGTACTTATTAAGCCGCGCGTCCGAAGAAGCCAACGGGGCATGGCGAAACGTCTTCTTCGCCGGTGCGCGCGTTCTCTCGCCGAAGCAAAAACAAAAAAAAAAAAAAAAGAATTTCCCGCTTTTCATCGAACGCAAGCGACTCGCTTTTATTCACCTTCGACGCGCGCGGCGAAAAACCTTTCTAACGGCTCGGCGGCGGCGGCGGCGGAAAAGTCAGCCGTCGCGTTTCTTCGCCCGCACAATCGCGCGTTCCCAGCGCGCGTCGAAAATCGCGCGGGTGGGGCGGAGAGGGGAAAAGCCTTAGGAAAGCGTCGCCGCGGATAACGGGACGCGCGCTCAGCCTTTTTTTGCCGCGGTACGTGTATGCATTCCTGCGTCGCGCGGCTAATTGTCGCGGACGATCGAAGGTACACGCGCGCGCGAATATTCAAGCGTCGTAAATTGAGACTTTTATCGGGCGTCGATTTTAGCGCGCGATCCGCGCGCAGGGGGTCGTAAAGGCGGGAATCGAATATGGACCGCGCGGCAGATGCAAATCGCTCGCGCTGATCCCAGCTAGCAGCAGGTGTGTCGATCGGTGGGTGGGGGCAGCTATGTATAAGTCGGGGGGCGATGCATCGAGCGGCTGCGCATTTTTTTCACCGCTTAGGCGCGCAACGACTTTTTAATGAAAGTGAAAGTGGCGGAGGATTTTTAGAGGATCGAAAAAATGCGCGCCTTATCTGCGCGCGCGCCTGTGGCGTAGTATAACGTATAGGAGCGTACGAATCCTGGTTCACATGCCGAGTGCGCACCGCGCTCTTGAGTGATTGTATTCCTTGTAAGTTCAAAAGGATTTTCGCAATGAATTTAGCCTTTGAAAAGTTGCAGTGCGCTCGCTCCTCGTGTGAATAGAGCAATTGAAAAATCAACGGGGAAAGGATAAACGAGTGTTAATGTTGCACCGTTAGAAGGTGCGATTTGATGAATCGTTTATTTAACGCTGTTTGCGATGGAGAGCGTAATTATCGGTAATTATTAAAGCCGCTTCTTGCGGCGCACTAGATCATACGCGGTAGGTGTGTTTCTGAGGTTCAGGAATTACCCTTCTTTCTCTATCAGCTCTTATACCCTGACGTAAATTTAGTCATCCGTTGCCAGAATACCTGTTTTATTCGAAGAAAGTTATCACATCTCCCTACAAACTCTCGTCATTACCATGGATTACACTTTCGACATTGCGGATGACTTTCCGGTAATGAATTCATTTTTGGTGATTTCATCAAGCTAAATATAAGTTTTATTTTAAATTGGTATTAACAAACTCTACTTGATTTAATTCTTTTAGTTTGAAATAGTTTAATTTAAATATTTTGCGGATATCAATTTTTGACTATTAGTTTCAATTATTGTAAGTTGATATTATACATAACTTTTGAAAAATCGTTGCAAGAGTCATAAAATGTATGAACAGTAATGTTTAGTTTACGCTGTTTTGCGAGAGACTAAATTATCTTGAACTAGAAAGTCAAGAATACCTATAACGATCGGAGTACACATTAAACGCCCCTCCGGTTAAAAATAAATTTTTATGACAAACTCTACCTTTATATTATAAAAATTTGTATACTATAAAAAATGTAAAATATTTATAATATCGATATTTCTATTTTTTGCAATTTCAATCTAATTATATATGCACGACACGTTTAACTTATCTTCTTCTTAATTTTAAATAATTAAGTGTGAGTTATTTTAGAGATATTTATAATTTCATTAACTTATTGTGTGATATAGTAGATAAAAAGATTTTTATCAAAATTTCATAATCAATTGCACATCACAATGTGACTGGCTAATTTAAAAAAGATTAAGATGATTAGGAAATAACAATAATTTTTCACACTTGTTTAAATGCATTTTAAAAATAAAGAACTGACCATTAATATTTGTTTTCATCTTCGATTATACATCATTGATATCGTGAATATGATATTAAGAACAAAGATACTCAATAAAAACTGCATCCAGGTTTTACGAGTATAATATAATTTTATTTCGATTTTTATTCCATTACAACTTATTCACTATTAAAGAGTAAAGACTTTTATTTACGATACTCAACATGCATCCATTAGTTAAGTGAAGCAGCTCTTACAAGTAGTTCAGCATTTCCCTTTCAAGCGCGGAACACGCTTACCTTGATAGAACCATCGGAATTTCATATATATCCGAGCGCTAAACTCTTTTACGCCTCTATGAAAAAGCCCGCTCCACCTCTCGCTCCCAACCAAATGAAATTCGTTCGGAGCAACGAAAAAAAGTGGAAGAAGCATCCAGAAAAAAAAGAAAGAGGGAGAAAAAGAGTCAGTCATCCCGCATGCGAGGCGCGTCCCACGGAGCGCATCCACGACATTCCCATTCGGGCCCCGTCGAAATACCTGAGCGTCTTCTGCTCGTTGCACCGGCGCGCACATTGCACACGGGTCCGCGTCCCACGCACTCCCACTCCGCTCGGGGGGCACCCGCCACCCAGCGTACGTACGGCCCTGGCTCGGTCTCTCGCGGGCGGCCTCGACGTGCCTGGCCGACGGGGGCCTTGCGCGTTCTCCGCTCGGCGGGGCCCGCGAGTGAAAGTCCCCGGATTTTGCTTTCTAGCTCGGAGGTGGCCGCGCCGCTCAGTCGCAGCTCCGCTCTCTCCGCAGGCGCGGCGAAAAACGGCCAGGCCAGTTGTTCAGCGAGCGGCTCGATGCCCAGCGGCTCGGCGGAGCGGTGCTGCCCGGGCCCCAGGAAGATGCGCCCGCCGGCGACCCCAAGTGCCGCGCGCCGCCACCGAGTTCAGTGACAAGTGCACCGACGAGATAAGAAACGCGAGCGAGAGACACGGAGGAGAGCGAAGGGAGAAGGAGAGAGAGGAAAACGCAGAGTACGATGAGAGGGACACGTGGGGCCCTGCTCGGCTGCGCGCTGCTGCTGCTCGTCCAGCTCGGACCCTCGACCTGCCAGCGCCAAGGTACGTGCTGTATAAATGCAGCGTGTGTGCACCAGCCGGATGTGCGCGCCGTCTCTCTCGCTCTCTCCTTCCGCGGCCTTGCCGAGCGACGCCGAGCCCGCGCGCGCGCGCTTATTGCGAAATCGCTCGGATTACGGGTCCGCGAGTGACGAATTTCGGCGAGCTGCTCCCGCGGCGATATTATCTCGCGCGCGCGCGGGATTATCAGCGCGCGGAGGCGCGCTTCATGCCTCGCGGATTTTCGGGAGCGCGCGGGATGGGATCGCGGTGTCCCCCGAATTGGAACTAAGTGGGTATCGAGTGGCGAGCGTGCCACTTTCGCGCAGGTGCGTCCCGGAGGCGGCCGAGGATGAAATGTAGGCGGTGCGGATTAATTCGGAGGTGGTTTTTTTTTCTTTCACGGGATACGCGCGATGAGGAAGCGGTGACGAGCGAAACGCACGGGATATTACACTTTAAATTCGTAACGTGGTAGTCTGGAAATCCTTCGAGGCGGAAAATAGAGGCGGGATTTCGGACATGTTTCGCGGACTTCCGCAATGCATAATAAATCCGAGGTATCGGGTGATTTTTCAGTTTTGAAAGGAAGCGTGTAATCATTCGATATTAAAATTGTATTCATGTTATTCCTTCTTTTATGACCTTCTCGATTATTCCGCGGGCAATAAGAATAGTAAATTTATTTATAAATGTATACACGAAATACGAAATACTGCTGAGGTATTAAAATAATATGTTTGCGATATTAAGGGAATTCGTTGAAATCAGAGAATAATTAAGTTTCATAAACATTTTTCCAAAAAAAGAGCTTCCAATTTATATCTCGTTAAGCGGGAAGGTACAAAAATTCGTGATCATTACACTCGACCGGTCATCAGCCGCTCCCACTTCACAAGATCGATGTGCAAACGAATTCGTCACTCCTTAAACTTTCGAACGTAAAAAAAGACCGCCCTTGCAAACACTACGCGACTCGTTAAGCCTTATAAAGCAAGTCCTAACGATGTTTGTTTTAAGGCCCGCGCGCGGACGGCAGCCAATAACGGCGTAAACGCGCAAGTGCGCGCGCGGCGAAATTACAGCGGGACGCCGGTAAAATTACAATTGGCGCGAGTCGGGCGTATTATAGATTCGGCTGCGGATCGATACGAGTGAAAGTCGGTGCGCGAAACCCGCGTCCCTATCTCCGCGCGCTCGCGGCGACTGCGCTTTGCTCGCGGATTTGCCAAATCACCCGTCGGCGTGCGCGAGGAGCGAAAAAAAAATTTTCGCAAGATTCGCCCGCATTGTGCCCGGGCGGACGCTGAAATTTTTTTCTCACCCGCGCAATCCGGCAGTTCGCGCGCGCGTGTTGCCCAAGCGCCCCGTTCGTTAACTAAGTAGCTCGTGAAATGCGCGAGCGCCGCTCCGATTATCATACCCGGCTGCGGATGCGCCAGACGCACGCCACCGAGCGCGGAAAAAAATTTCGTTTTAGAAAGTTTATTTCGCTCCCGCGGGCATTTTGTCCGATGGCTGCATGAATTGAAAAGACATTAGTTTTTTCTTGCTTTTTTTTCTTTCACTTTTCTTTTTTTTTTAAAAAAAGAGGAACAGATTGAGTTATTTGTCGAAGTGAACTTTGAATTTTAAATGCGATTCGACTGCAGCGGTACTGCCTCATACCGCACTAATTGCTTCGTTTGTAAAGTATTTGTAATTGATTTCTAATTCAATTTGTAACTCTTCCGCCGGCTTTCAGCGGCGTAAAATAACAGAGTGAAGTATAAAAGCATCGGTGCGTTATTAATTCATTTTGAGGAATCCGTTACTCAAAACCTCCACTTTACACACAAACGTTTATGTAAAGCGCGGATAAATTTTTGGAGCAGTCCCATTCCGGCGAGGCAATCCTAGTTTACGGAGGACGATCTCCGCTTGCCGCAAGCAGATGCATTTTTCGCGAATAGATATTTCGCAAGCGTAATAGACTCCGTTCACGTAACGTATTTTCGTGGCCCCGCGGCGAGCGCTGAGAAAAATAAATGGAAGTGGGTATACGCGAGAGTTCACAGGCCCCCGGTGACAAAATATGAAAGTGCCGGCGGGCGCTCTCATTGTGCACCCGTCGGGCTGACCAAATTTTTCACGAAATTAAAGTCCAGTCGTGGAAAACTTCGCCGGGCAAAAATTTATCGTTCGGTTTTTTTATATCCCTGGGTCGCCGAGCGGTGCTTTCTTCGGCGCCTGTCGTTCGGTTATGTAAATGGACTGTCCCCTCGTGAATTTATCGCTACATAAGCAGTGCAATGTCACGTCTAGCCGACGCTTCCCTTTCTGCACTCGAGAAAGCCGGATGCTCGCGACCGCTTTGCATTTTTCTTATACTTGTTGAAAATTTTTATTTAATAATACGTCGGCTAAATTTCTGCTTCTGGTTCCTGGGTATCAACTTTATGTTTATACAATTTTTGATTATATACATTTGCCGCGCGTTATGTATGTCCGTATCGTGGTTTTAAATAAATTATATAACAATATTGATATTGTATAAGTGAGTAAATCGGTCAAATATATTTTGGTTAAACACCGGTTCTCCTATATACATTATTTCGACAACGTCCACTTTCACTGGATTCTTATCTCCACATTCCAATAAAAAGGCGAATGAGAAAAAAATGCAGAGTATGCATTGTAGAATTTTTATGCTTCTTACTTCTAGAATGTATTTCGAACGCGACTTTATCTCCAGGTACATTTAAAATTAGTGAAATTTAGAAGATTCGAACCATTTAGAAAGTCGACGAAATCTCATTTTTTTTCTCATGTTTGTCCCATACACATTCGGAAGGTGCAAACGCTTCGTCTGCGCACTCGCTGCTACTGGACACCGTACCTCATTTTCATAAAGCATTATGATTTTTTTTACATCGTTTTTCGATTGCATAAAAATTTCGAAAAATATCATTAACCCAAACACCCGATATGCAACGCTTCCCGCGTCCGATAAAAAAAATCGTTACATAAAATCGTACGAGTGCACACATCCTTTGTAAAACAAATAAATCGTCAATCGGCAGCAACGAGCACAGTGATGCAAGAAATAGTTTAATTACTATCCCACCTTAATTACTAGAATATCGCAACTCCGCGCGAAGGCGTCACTCCGTCAATCGACCGTACCACAATGCCACCAGTCCAATACCGCACGTAACGACAATCGCATCTTGCGCAACACACCGGCTCGCGGCCACCCGGTAAAATCGCGCAAAAAAGAAATTTGGAACAGCATCGTATTATAACGCGCGATGTGCTGTTTCCGCATCTGGAAAATCCGGACGCGCCTTGCAGCTCGCGCCGGCCGATCGCGGGGGGCTGTATATACACGCGGCGGTGCGCATAAACGACAATGGGATCGCTTGTGCAATTGGCGGTCTAGGAAAAGGAGGAGGGAAAAAAATGAGGTATATATCGCGCCGCGGCCGACGTCGGGAATGTAACGAGCCAGACGGGGGGGAGAGGGGGAGAAATGCGCGGGAGTGAATACACGGCGATACACAGAGGCCGCGGTGCGCCTTTCTTGGCAGCTGGAACGAAACAAAGGCTCGCCGGGGCTCTTGCGTGCGACGTATTATTCCGAGGCGCGCGCGGCCAAGAGGCACTCGCGCGCCGCCGGCTCGCTGTATATATACGCGCGACCGTCGGACGGAAATTAAAAGTTACCGCAACATCGGAAAAATTAGCGGATTCTTGAGGACGGAGGCTCTTGCCGCCTGCGGGATTGCGAGTGAGATGAGAGAATTAAAATTTGATTTTAACGCGGGACTCGGGAATGTTTGGATTGCACAGAAGGTTTATTCATTTTTTTTTCTTTGCGCACGTGACCGAGACTTTTTTTTACTACTTCGAAGATGTCTTTTTCATCTAAACTCCGATGTTGTACGGCGATAAGAATTAATTGAGTAATCAATGTCATGCTATTGCTCTTTGATGATGAGCGACGCGCGCGAATGTCCGAAAATCCAATCGCTACGAAGGAATCTTACTCTCCTGCTCGTCGAGATCGAAAGTAACATTTTTTTAGCCTAGTCAGCTTAGCCGCGAACGACCTCAGGCAAATGCGTAAATGAAATTTAAATTCAAATTCTCCGCAGAAAACTCACCGATCCTCCAAAACTCCGACTAATTTTATAATTACGAATAAAAGGAAAAAAAACGGACCCAAAGATGATTCAAACGCGCGTGCCCGAATTGCCCAACATCCGCGATTGCGCCACTCTCGATCATCTCCCGGCGCGTTTTACGTATTCTCCGAGGGAGATCGACCGGTCGCCCGGGGGACGGCGCGGCATGTAGCGGTATTATTACACGGTCCTCCTGTTACCTCCACTCCGCGAGCGCGCGCTCGCACGTACTCGCACATTCGCGGCGCCGGATTTACAATCGCGGCCGACGGCCTGCTCTTGACACCGGCGATCGTTACTCGCTGCGGGCCGATTTTTCTGGGCTAACGATCGAGCCGCGCGGATTGACCAATTGCTTTAATTCCCGTCGCTCGCCGCTCGCTGAATTATACGCTCCGCGCTTTTCCGCGGCGAGCTACGCGCCGCGTGGGTGTTGCTCCGTCGTTTCCGAGCGAATTAGGCGTTCGGAGAAAAGCCGGGGTAATTCGCTAAATTGCCCGAGCGTTTCGCTGTTTTTCTTTTTTTTGCCTCCCTCGCGCGCGGACGATCGATCGGGGTCAAATTGATTATAATCGCTCGAATATTTCGTAATAAATTCAAATGTTTTATTCAATGCGCGCCGTTTTTTTGCCACCGTCCATTTTCTCTCGCATACACACGTTTTTTAAGGAAAAACGCAAATACATTAACATAGTAATCAGTTCATAACGCACAATGTAACGTATTGCTCAACGCCGCACCGAATTACTCGTGTGTGTGTGTTTTGCTTGGGTGATATAAGCGAGGATTATGCAACGCGATGTAACGTCTTATCGAAGCCGATAATTAGCCGGGCGATGAGTCTAATTCAATTTTGGCTAATTACCAAAATGAGGAAACAAAAGGAGCAGCACTATGGCCCCGCAGAGGCTTGGGTCCACTTATAGCGCGGCCTTTTCTTTTTATTTCGGTCGCGGGGATCGATAATGGGCCGCGCGATGACGACGTGCCGGCGCGCTTCGTTAACGGGACATGCCGAGCACCGGTCGATGGACGAAATTAATTATTGATACGGCCACTCGCGGAGTGACTCACTTCACGAGTCGCTCTTATGAAAGAGATCATTCTAATGATCGACTACCGACTTTTTCCCAAGTGCGCTTGGAATGCCCGGTAAGATAGCTGCAATCGCCACGGGGCGGTCTAATCATTTTTTAACGATTACCGTGGCGCGAGTTTTTGAATTCGTAAGAAAAATAATCGAGGGATTACGCATTTTCT
>UXGC01001185.1:0-31649 GCA_900480045.1 Eurytoma adleriae
GACCCATATGGATGACCTTGACCCATAACATGGGTACATATCTGAACGTAAAATTTCCCGCTCTTTCAAAATCTGAAGTTAAAAATAGTTTCCTATTTAAAAAAAATCACTTTCACCTTCAAATGACCTTGAAAATAGACTCCAAGGTTAAAATCACTGATACCGATATGTGACCCCCTTTGCTCCCTACAACTTTTGTATTGGAAGTTTTTCATTTGGACGTCATCCTACAAAATTATTTGGGGTGGCCGATTAATATGGGACACCCTGTATAGGGTTGCTGATAATATTACAGAAGAAAGAAAATAAATTTTGAAGTATAAATGTCACCCTTAATCTCACTTTCAGTAGCAATTGAGGGTAACATGAATGCTCCTAAACATATTTTCATTTTTTGCATTTAACTATGTATTAATAAGATTTTGTATTTAAGATTTTTTATAAGTTTGTTGATTATATTGTAAAATTTCAAATCCTGGAATAAAATTAGTCTACTGTCAATTAAAAGGTTAAATTGTGAAGCAGTAAATTCGAAAAATAAGCATTTTAAATTTATTTAAATGATCTGTGGAATTAATTATTTTGTTCTATTCTCATATTAATAATATTTATACTGTTTACAGTGGTGAATCGACTTCGTTGAAGACGGACGTAGCAGAGCCAACACACAATCCCATCTGGAACGCGACGCTGAACTTCACGGGTGTATCGGACGAACATCTCCTCGAGCGGTTGATCGACATTACGCTCTGGGATTACTGCCCTGACCGCGATAGCATGTTCCTGGGTGGCTGCTCGATCGACCTCACCACCGCCTTCGAGGCAGATCGAGCCGTTTGGTAAACTATACTTTGCAATATTTTTAATAGTATTTTCATATATTCCATAAAAAAGAAATTGTCAGTAGCGTATATTACTACTCACAACACTTTAGTTTGTTAGTTCATGTTAATGTGTAAGATATTCGCATCAAAGTTACAGAGTAGGAAATCTTACAGCTTGAAAAAAGTGTTTTGAATACAAATTATGAAAGAAATATAATATTTGTAGATTTGTCTTACCAACTCATATTCGACCCTTCTTAAAAAAAGATTGTGGAAATTTTTGAATTTAAATAGAATAATTTAGCCTACTTGTGGATGCAAATACATTAGGGGAGAGAAATAGGGGAGTAAAATCATATGATAGAGATATTATATCGCAAACAGCTTAGTCCCCTCCTTTGCGATATTTGAAACAGCAGCGGAAGATTACCATATTTTTCGTTTTATCGCATCGCTGGGTATTCGTTATATGACATTTCATCTTGCACGGTTAGAGAAGAATTTTGAATCTTTATTTGTCGTTGGAGGTATATTATCGGTTTTGATAAAAGAATGCTTTTGAAATTATATGGACGTAATGGTCTTCGTGAAACTGATAAATGGTACTTTTTCTTTTATTTTAATGTATTACGAGACTCTGATACTTTGTGGGCGTGACGCAGATACACACTATAAAACATACCAAGTAATCAAGATAACAAGTAAAAAAAAAAATTCTACTACAATATTTAAAAGTTCAGTCTAAAATCCTAAGAAACCATTGACCATTATAAATATTTTTTGAACTACGAAACTTAATATAGGTCAAATCTAATTTACATGGTTTCCATTAGATATATTAATATTCCATTAGATATATTAATATATTAATATTCTCCTTCACTTAACGATGGACATGATTCATTTAAAACAAGATTCAATTTTGTAAAAGAAGCTTAGTTTCATACCTTCAACGTGATCCTAAGTGTATTCTAAAAGCGTAACCAAAGTCAAATCTTGATTGACGTGGCTAGGTACCGTCTGGAGGATCCGCGAGGTTTGCGGTCGGGCAAATCGCCGCACTGCTCACCCCGCGGCTCGCTCTCGATCGAGCTGGCACAGCGTCTGTTGCGCCGCACGGACTTGCGCGAGCGCAGCTACAGCGACGACACGCAAAGCGACAGCGGCAGCCCCGAACCGTACTTCCTGCATCCCGACCACGCGTGGCTATCCAACTCGCGCCGAGGCTCCAGCCAGTCGGAGCAGCTAGAGATAGAGCCCTACGAGCTAAATAAGGACTACAGCCGCTCGCTGCCCGGTAGCCGGAGGAGCAGCTTCCAAAGTCAGGCTGGCGGAACTGACAGCAAACGTAAGCTAAACATAAGCTTCGCATTATTCCATAGTCGAATACTCGTTAGTTGTATACAGCTGTCTTTCTCTGTTTTGGTTCCATTAAAGCTAATGTAAGGAACTAAATTTTTTTAATTTAAAAAAAATTCATAAAAATATTAAAAAATCTGCAGTATTATCATATTTAATCGGAATCGAATAAAGCATTGTACGAGTTGGTATTTTCTTCTGGTGTGACCTAGTTTTTCAACCGAGTTCCAAAATGGTACCTTCTTTAGCGGATTCTAACATGGTACCCGTTTCTCCAGGTTTTGATTTGGTACCTACTTCTCCAAATTCTGAGTTGGTACCTTTTTTCACCAGGATCCGAGTTGATACCTTTTTCTTCGGATTCTTTCTTGGTACCTTCTCCAGATTGCCTGTGGGTACCTTTTCAACCGGGTTCCGAGTTGATACCTTTTTCTTCGGATTCTGTCTTGGTACCTTCTTCTCCAGATTTTGAGAGGATACCTTTTCAACCGGGTTCCAAGATGATACATGTTTCTTCGGGTATTGACTTGGTACCTATTTCTATAGATTCTGAGTGGGTACATTTTCAACCAGGTTCCGAGTTGATACCTTTTTCTCCGGTTCCCGAGTTGTTACTTTTTTATTCGAGAGCAACGATCATTTAAGCGTTTTAATTTTCTCTCCAATAAGGTCGATCGTTATAATCACTGATCAATTAACATATTTTAAAATAATTGTGCAGGTGGTAGTATGGGCGAAGCAGACGTCTCTGCGGTGCACTACAATCGCGAGAGGCGGCGCAGTTCATTCGCGCGTCCGATGCGAGACCAGGAGGAGATTCTGGAGACTCTCCGTAGCCTCAAGGAGCAGAGGAGTCAGGGAACAAGGGGCGAGCTGTCACGCACGATGAGCCTGTCCGGCGAGAAAAGGCGACCAAATCGTAAGTGTCACTCACTCCCTTTCACTCATTTGACGCTATCTATATGTCCACACCTTACATCCCTTCGCCATAATGTTCCCGTCGGAATCGCTGTAACCGAACCCTTCGAGGACCTCGCCCCGAGGTGCGGAGGGTCGGCAGCGCTTTTTTTCCACCCGCTACCTCTGAATATGTACGTGTGTGTTTACGCCGTCTCCACCACCTCACGCTATTCGTTCGACGGAGGCTTGCCAATCACGATCTCGAAATCACCCTGTAATGTGTTTTATATACGTACGTATGTATGTATAGGCTGATAAGGAGAACCTGCAAGGTCGTACATATAAGTGTACCTAAGCAACGAGTTGTATAAACATGTACATATCTGTGCGTGAGTATGTGCGCGTGTGTGCATTCGGCATCTCGCATCTGTATATAGCATTACGCATTTCGCTTACATTTATGAACATTGACGTCACTAATTTTTATCATGTTCTTTTAGCTCGAAAAAAATTCATTCTCTTATTGACAATGTTATCTGACTTATTATATTTAGGATGAATTTTTTTAGAAGTTAAAAGAATTACAAAAATTTTTGTGTGTTACACATCTTTCATCGTTTTTTGGTTTTTTATCTTTTTTATATCTCTTTGTATTTGTCTTTTTCTCGATATTTAATGGCAAAGTGAATTTTATTAAAAATCTTTTCTATAATTCGATATTTCTTTTGTAGACTTGTTTAGAATAATAGAGCACATGTATATAGTAATTTTTGGAATTTTGGAATTAACAATTTTACATTTCTAAGACACAATTATGTGCATGTTTTTTATTCCACTGTGGCATTGATTAAAAAAATATTTATAAAATTGTACAATATTAAACAAAATTCTTGTTCCTTATAAAAGAGACATTAAATTAAAAATTCACTTTGTAAATTTTACATTTTACTTGTGTCACGTGTCTTTACGTGTTATTGTCTTTTTACGTCTTCTCTTCCATTGTTTACATCCTTTTTTTCTGACTGTCATTTTCTCGCTTCAAATTCTATCTTTTTTTGCTACTTCATACTTGCGCTCTCCTTCTTTCTCTTTACCCATTTTTCTCCTGTCTCAACCACAAAATATATCATATTCGCACTTTGACCGAGCGAACGCAAAAAAGCCCACGGAAACCCCAGAGCCACCATCCGGGGCATCAGCCAGTTTACGCATGATCGGTAGGGTCACGTTTCTCATTTTTTTTTTCAATTCTCTTTTACCTTTGCCCCTCTCATTAATTGACTACCGAGAGCCTCAGTTATTGCCTCATTTCTCTTCGTTCATCTCTGTCTTTGTTACTGTATCACCTTTATTCTATCTATCAGCTCCTTCCTTTACTTTCGTTCTTTATGTTATTGAAGAATCCAATTACTTGACTCTAATGGAGTTCTTGGAATAATTACGAATTTAACTTTCAATGGGTCGTCTTTTTGTTGCTCTCTCTCTCTCTTGCCTCCTTTATTCTTCATTTAATATTAATTGCATTTTGTCCCTGCAGAAAGTGCTTTTTTTCTAGTGATACAGTTATGACATTAATTTCCATTTGAGCTTACAAGAGGCAGTTATACAATAATCATATTTCAAACTGTTTTTTTACAAAGCCAAATTGAATAAAAATAAAATAATTTAAATGAAAAATTTTTGAAACGTAAAGATTATTATCAAAATTAACTTAATTTAATATAATATAAGAATAAAGTGTTTAAATTTTTTACAATATTTCTATTTCTCTTTTCTTTTTCGTTACCATTATCAAAGTTTTTCGATGTTTATATCTTTGATTGTATCATCTACACAATTCGCAGTGTCGTCGCGATCTATGTTTCACATCGTTTCCTCAACGATCGTATATATGGCGCACGTTTCGTGTGTATTTTTACAAGAAATAAGCGGTGACCTAATTTTAATGTTCCACACAGTTTGCTGCTTTTTGTTAAAATTTCAATTGAAGGAAACATTGACACTTTTTTCTGTGCACATATTTAACAGCAACAATTAGAATGACAAATTTTGCGATTGATTTTGGCGATATGTACACCTGCAGTGTATGTTTTATATATCCTTTTTTTAAACTAACAGAAAAATAAATCTTTACACTGATTGTAGTTCAAAGTATTTCATGTGTTCATAGCACAGGACCAAAAAATAAAATTGAAAGGTAGATTGCACCAGTGCAGGTGTATTATGTGTTTAGGGTCGCTGAATGCAATCCCGATATCCGTTAGACCCATTACGTCAGGTTAACAAAGTTTGTTGTTTGCACAGAAAGTTAATTTTTATCTTCAGTAATTAATATCAGTAAATTTGACCTTGAAATGAATTTAAACCTGACGTAGTAGGGTCCAACGGACCGGATTCGTTTAATTATCTCACCTGGTCTGTCAAAGCACTTTTCGACTTTTATTTTGTGGTCCTGCGTAATCATGTATGAAATGTAAAGATTTTCTTTTCCTAAAAAACAATGCAGCTTTCACAAAACCTGTATACAAAAGCCCGCGTACATATAATTCACTGAATGAATGCGGATGCACGCATATATCACTCACCTGCTCACACTCACATACACAAACGATCCTTGTGTATTAACAAAGTACTGTTTGCTTTATATTTTTTGTGGGTTGATGCGCCTTCATCAAAGCAATGCCTGTACATGTTACTGTTACTACATGTACTTCTAAGTCTGTGAAAGCAGTAAAAGAAATAAAACAGAAATTACAAGACACAGTCATCACGTGAATGCATTTCGCAGCTTTTAAACCTCGTTTCTGCGCAAACGATACAAAGCTTTTCTCTTTGTTTCTTCATGCTCGACTTTCTGACTAAAAAGGAAGCCAGAATGTTGTTTTGTCTAGCACTACCTTGTCTCCCTTAAAATCCTCTGCGCTTCATGTGGAGTCTTTGTCGATTCACTCAATTTGCTTTTCCTTCGTCTGCTAACCATACTCGTTACCGAGTTTTGATTTCCTGTCCGTCATACCTGCTGTTTTTACTTTTGAATCAGTTTCTTTTTTATCATCGATCCATGCATCTTCTCCATTTGTTACGAATTGCTAGTGCAAAAAGAGAGTATTAAATATCCTGAGGCGGGTACCAAAAACTCTTCTGTGTCGATTCATGATGTTCTTCCTAAGCAAAGCGCAACTGCGTTATTAACAATCTCTCAGTTCGTAATGTGTGATTACATACACCAAAGGACAAATTTACGCAGTTGGATGGATTGTTTACTTTTATTTTAAGAAATTTTTTCTTTGCTTTTATAACAATGCAATGGACAAATGTAAGTCAGTAGCTGCACAACTGATAGAATCAAAATTCCAACTGTGTATCTGCAATAACTATCTGTTTTCTTTGCGATTCCACGTTTTATCTGTCTCTCTGTTTCACGCTATGAGAAAACAAGTCAGCCGTAAAAGCTCTTTAAATAGACATACATAAGTATATTTTTACGCTACTGGTTAACTACTTTTACCCCGCTAACGAAATAACAAGTAGCAGAAAAAGTTTCTTGCTCTTCTGTTACTTGAAATGCAGAAAGGAAGAATGCAAAGTAAAAGCTTTTAGAATATGTATTGAATATATTTATTTTATAATTTTTTCTAACGTTGCAGTTAATATGTACGTATTTTGAAAATCGGATATAACTAGTGAATTTTGAAAAAAAAATTGTAAAGAAAACCCACTTCTTTAAAAAGAGTAGATTCTACTTTTTCAGATTTTAAAAATTGCTTTTGTCTTAAGCTTTCACAAACGATTTAAATAAATTTTAATAAAATGAATTAATAAATGTAATAAATGATTGATAAAATGAATGTCGATATATACATAATATTTGCACATATTCTGAGAAAGCTTTTGTCCCAAACTTTCTGATCTTGACCGATTGTTGTACTTTAAGAAGTAGAGGTATAGCAAAACTTCTTTTGCTAGTTGTTATTTTGCCAGTGAGTCAAAAGCAACTGACCGGTAGTATATGTATGATACATGTCGTTCTCGCTCTCACCGGCATATTCTTCTCATCTCGTTTGTTTTTCTGATTTTCATCTTTGTTCCCCGCGCACATAATTGCGCGCGAAACGCCGATAACGAACCACGCGCGCATGTGTGTCGCGGCGTTCGCTCGGTCGAAATGCGATAACGGCCGAACCTGCCCTTACGACTCTACTGTACCACCACCACCTACTACTGTACCACCAACAACCGCCACTTCAACCGAGCGCTTCGACCATCGGCCTGTGTATGCGAACGGATTACGTAATCACCGTTCTGGTGATGGACCAATCGGGTGCTGACAAACTTGATTCTCGTTGTATGAAAAAAAAACATTGTCACCGATTTGAAAAAAAAAATTATGAAAAAATTTAAAAAAAAAATCGAAAAAAACCATCGGCAGAGTGCGTAGTCCCAACAGTTACTGTGTGGCAGTGCGAGCCTGTGTCTCCGAGGACCGCTAAATCGGCCTCCTTCCCTACACCGCACGCCACACCACCCCGATAGATTACACTGGCAAGCCACTTGCGAGCGACGCTATGGGCATCTGGTAAGATTCACTTTTCTTTCTGTCTCTCTCTATCCTCTTTCTATGCACTGCTGCTTATTCTTTATTCTTTATTCTTTGACCAACTTCTCCTTTTTTTAATCCAGTGAGTGTTACAATTTTTTGAAACATTAGTACAATGCGTAGATGTTTTTATTGAAAGTCGAACTAACAAATGAATTATTTATTATCAGAAGATTATTATCAGCAAATATTTTATGAGTCTTTTATGATCATTTTTACTCAGGAATAACGAACGGAAATTAATTGCAATACGAAGATCTAAGGATAAAATGTAAATAATCTAACGCATTGCCCTACACAATTTATTTCATTGTTCAAATCTGAAATTTTGATAAATATTCTGTTACTGTTAAATTGGAAATTCTTTGATCCAAAGTAAGTACATTTTCTAAATGAATGGATTTGTTTTCAAATTTAATTTTTTCCAATGTAATTACATCCTTGGTTGATTCTGATTTTAAGAAACTACTTTAGTTGAAACTTAAAACTTAAGTTTTAGTTTGATCCCTTATTTTTGATTCGTTGCTTCTTCCAGCATCAAACTGTTGTCATGTGGTGTCGTGAAGTTTTTATTCTTGTGATTTTAAAATTTTTGTTTTTTAACTTTTGAAAATTTTTTCTTCTACATGTTTAAAAAAAATTATTTTTACGTCTTGATGGTTTTATTTTGAATTTTTGTGATTAATGTCGTCAGTATAATACAAAAAGTATAAATAACTTGTAAAAATAAAGACGTTACATTAGCTTATATAAAAGCAAACAAAATAATAAAATGAAATTGTAAAAAGTGTAATTATTTCAAAAGCTTTTTTATCTATTGTTCGAATTACATAAATGTTTTGCATCTCCTTGGAAAACTTAAAAGTTCATACATCTTGTCTGCCTCATAGTGTAAGTGCTAAATACTTTAGAAGTGCTTTTAAAACTTTTTTACAATTTTTCTGCTCATTCTCTACGTAATAAACATGTATATTTTTGCGCTACAAGCAATTTGATTCTTGCTGAATGAATTATCTCCTCTCTTATATATCATTGAACTGCTGTACAGCTGCTACATCAGATGTTGCTACAGACATTGCTACCTGCTGGTATGAATTCGGTAAGAGTGAACATCGCCGAGTCAATCTCTTTAAAACTGCGCTTGAATACTTTTCATCAGATTGATAATCTTTTTATAGCAGTTAATTCCAAAGATAAATGTTCGAACTAAAAAATCTGTTTTAAATGGAAATTAAGGAATATTAATATAATCTAACAAGATTGATAGCATCACTTTTTCACTAGATAAAGGTTCTCTCTTGTTAGTTATAAAACGATAAGAAGCTTTCGGACTAAATTCGTGAAAAATAAAAGGAACCGCAGGAATTGGAGATGAGAAAGTTGATCGGACCAAAAAGTTCATCGCAGGTTTTCTGGCTCGGCGATTATGGTAGAACGTAGAGCGTAGTTTAGATACTATCTCTTCTCTTTCTCTCTACCTTTTTCCTCTTAGCAATATCTCTTTTAGAAATCCTTGAACTTGGTTGTCCATCGAAAATAGCTTTCTAATGGCTCGTACTACTTTTTGCGGAGCTTTCTTTTCTCCCTTTTATTCTACGACACATGCACACTTATTCACATAATTTTTACTTTAAGTAGACTTTTGGTCCAACTTATCCCACATAGACGATGTTTTGTAGAAAGAATATCCGCGACACTTTTTCACCCACCTTTTATATCCCTGTATGCGCATAATTACTCCGTAGTTTTTTTCTCTTGGGCTCTTGCAACGTCGCGAAAAGGTCTTTCGCAATATTCGCAACTTTCGCGAACCCTTACTCATGCCTTCCAACTTCCAACTAACTCCGTTATTCTTCCTTTACTTGACTTTTCCCAGTTATCCACGGTGTAGTACTATATACCCTGGTCTTATCTGTCTTACCGTTTCTCGTTAATGCTGACGAGAAATATTCAAAAGCGTACAACAAAGTTTTATTCAACATTGCACAAACGTTGTCTACACGTTTATTTATTTAGATCTCGTAAAAAGTGTATTTCGTGGCAAAAAATTGAGTTAACACGAGAAAAAGTTTCTGCACGAGGTAACTTGAAGTGCTAGGACGAATTTCGCAGTTAGAAGGGTTTACGTTATCGCGAAACGCAGGAGTTAAAGTACGTATCGGATGCATTATGGTGTCGACTTTTCTCGAGTTCCACTGGAATTTTGGAAAGCAGATTCTCCAGTGAACCGATTTCCGAGTTTCTTCTATTCGTGCTTCTCTGTTGACCTTTAGAAATAAAAAGAAAAAGAAACTCGCGCCAACGCGGCAATTAAAGAAAAGTTACCAAAACTAATTATTCGCTTTTCAGAAGGCGTTTCTCAGATTCATCTCATCAAGTTTTATTTACAGAGAATTCAGCGTACCAAATAAAACTTACTGCAAGAAACAAGTTTACCTTTGTGAAAATTTATGCCAACTTTGAAAAGTTAGATGCAATTATATTAAGATAGAAAACACTGGTGGAATCAAATTATTTAGTTTCTAACAGTGTTTTTTTTTAATTGCAAACGTAGCATCTAGGTACATGAAATGAAGTATAAAAATTGACTTTTTAAAAATGAAATTCAGTATCAGATGTTAGTATTTATAACTAAAAAATTCAATGTTTATATTACGTATTATGTACGCATATTTGTGTATTTCAGCAGCCGTGTTGTACATGAACAAGTACATCTGCTTTAGTTGTCGGTTAGCACGTTTTCAAAATTCTATAGGACTGGAGAAACAATTTGAAAGGAAATTTTTAAAACGTGCTAAAGAGATTATTAATCATTACATGACATTCCACAATATAACTGCAACGATTAGTATAACAGTATATAATTGTACACGACAATGTTACAGTACTGCAACTCTTTCTGTGCTTTATTACATTAGACTTTGAATATACCTACACAGAAACACTGCAGTTATCAGTCTAAAAGATGCTTATAGCCTTGCTTGTTACATACTATTATCTTGTAATTTCTACCATAAAGTCTGTACAGCATATAGAAACTCTATAAATCTATCCTGTCGTAGGATGCTTTTCCGTAAGTTCGTGCTAATTTTTCTGTTAAAGAAGGACATTGAATGTTAACAAAACAAATAATTAGTGAACTCTATTCTAAAACAATATGTTACCACAATCACAAAAGTACTATGAAGCTTCATGTTAATCATGTTTTTATACTGAACATGATTGAATCATCGTTGACTTTGCAATTTGATAAAAATATAGGAAACGACAATAACGTTTTTTTGTATATATTTAAATCAATTTCAAATGCATTGAAACTGAGAAACAATAATTTCTAGAGTATTTGAGGAAATACTGATTTAACATTTTATACATTTTAATTTAACATTATACTTGAATCGCAGGGCGGGGTGAGCGCAGACCGAGCAACGTCCTAGAAATGAAGATGCATCGCGATTATGATCAAAACAGCGAATCGGATGAGGAAGAAAAATTGAGGTAAAGTGACTTAATAATTAAATAGTGATAAAATATTCTAAATTCATTTAAATTGGCATTTAAATTATATATGATTTTTGTCTTTACATGATGTTAAATTAATTTTGAGTCTTTTGAAATAATAGTCAGCCGTTGAAGGGCGAGGACGGCGAAGACATAAAGCTTGGACCGGGGCAAATTCTACCAAAAGGTTTCAGAGCGCCAAGAGGTAATTTTATAATTTAATGTCATCAATAGATATCCATGCTTATACGTAACCATTTTATCAATTTTTTATAGTACAACAAAATGGTAAAGTGCAGCTTGCGATTTTCCTGAGCAAAGGTAATCTCGAGGTAGAAGTTATATCAGCGAAAGATATTTGTCAGCCTGATGCCGAAGAACCAGGTTAGTAAAAATCACCACATTAATTCCTTTACGACGCTATTTCTCACAGTTGTATGCTTTTTTGATTTTTTTTTGTTCACATAAAATTTCGTAGTCCGAAATTGCATGCACTGAAACTTTAACGTGACCATTTGCGGAATGTTAGATGACGCCTTTGAAATTCACGACGCACGCAAAGGACTATTCCGAGCAGTGTCATGAGTGGCGCGAGAGTTTCAGAATACGTGTGTAACGCTATGAACTACTGCAGTAGTTCTTGGTCCCTTGACACCATCATGTCGTGTTGCATAGCGTACCTCAATTAATCCCAGCTAAAAGCAAACATTACTGGATGAAAATCTCCTTATTGCCTGCTTAGTTTAATCGGCACATCACCTATTATACTATTGCATTAAAATTTGAAATTGTTTATTTTTTATCAACATGCGATTTTTTTATGAACACAAACATATGCATGCTGTGACAGCACTGCAAACAATACAGAAAAAAGTTTGAGTATCTATGCAAGATTGGGTGCACAGGAGACTTTGCACTTTGATCAAATGTTATTTTCATTAATTGTTAATAAAAGAATAGATTTATCTTACGTAATTTTAGTTGAAAATATATAAAAATATAGGAATATTTTATGTTATCACAAGGTTTAATTATTTTTGTGAGTAGACGTCAGGAATTTTGCAGAAACATTTTAAGAGCGGTATGTCTGATCTTGCAAGATATCTTGCAGGGATTCGCCCTGCATAATTTTTCCTGCAGGATATCTTGCAGGATAGAGAACCAAGTTCCTGAAACATTCTTGTAGGACTCGTATAAGATTCCTGTAAGATGTACAACAGGTTTATTTCCATAAGGGTAGGCAGCAACTGCTGCAGCCAGGGTGATTGGCATTTGCAATTGGAAGTATAATGAGTGCTACAACCATTCCGATCATTGTGGCACTATAAAAACAATGTATAATATTGTTTTTGAAAATAACGTTCGATTTACCAAAAAATTTCCATATTAATACTGGTGTCTCAAACTTTTTTCTGCGTACTCCCTATCATTATCAGTTATCACTATTGTTATCTGTTGTATGGATATCAAACATTGTTTTCATACAGGGTGTCCAAAAAGTATTGAAACACGTGTATAAGTTTTTAGATAAAATATGTTTTACCCAGGTTAAGGTCATTTCTGAAGTAACTTTTGGCGCTAGATCTAATGTTGACCTTGGTTTTGACGTTGTTGATGACCTTCAAGGTTATTTTAAGGTTACTTTCGTTTTTTAAACGGGAAGACTCTTTTTTGACCACGGCAATCGAAAAAACGGAAAATTTTGCGTTCAGGTATGTATCCATGTTATGGGTCAAGGTCATCCATGTGGGTCAAAATCTCTGTCAAAAATCTCATAATTAACATAGGCAGTCCTAATCTATGTACAGTGTGAAAATTTAGTACATTTCTGGCATAAGATTTTCTGTGTTAATTTTGGGATTTTTGGCAGATTTTGACCCATAAGATGGGTACATATCTGAACGTAAAATTTCCCCGCTCTTTCAGAATCTGAAGTCAAAAATATGGGTTCCTATTTAAAAAAACAAAGTGGACCTTGACATAACCTTGGTCATCGAGAATGTCAAACCAAGGTCACCATTAGGTCCAGCGCCAAAAGTTACTGCGGAAGTTACCTTAACCTAGGTAAAAAATAATTTATTTAACTTATACACGTGTTTCAATACTTTTTGGACACTGTATATTTCCTTTGTGCTTTGTTACTTTAGTTATTGTTTTTGTATGCATAAAAATAACAGTATATTAAAATTAATTGTATCATAAATAAATGGTATGTCATGAACCATTAAGTGTACAGAAAATGTATCACCAAGCAGCTGGAGTGTACTTTGGTATCATCGCTTTCTTTATTTTAAATACCATTGTTAAACTGGGTTGTCATGTTCCCCACTACGCGATAATGAAAAAAACTAAATCATTATTCCAGACACGTACATAAAAACGTACCTGCGCGCGGAGGATCGTTGGCTGCACAAGCGCAAGACTCGCGTTGTGCGTCACTCGCGCAACCCACAGTTCCGACAGACGCTCAAGTACCCGAGCTGCGACGCCCTCGGGCGCAACCTCCTGGTGATGCTCTGGGAGAAGAAGCAAGGTTTCGAGAGCAATCAGGGCTTGGGAGGCGCGGAGATCGAACTCGACGGCCTGGCCCTAACTCGGCTGACAATCGGCTGGTACCAGCTCTTCCCGATCCACACTTTGGGCACGCAGACCGCCGACTCGCCATGATGGCTGCGGGAAAAGTGGGCCCTCGAAGCCGGCGAACTCGACCTTCGGTTGAGCCTGCTGCTCAACGACGAGTCCGAGTCCGTGGTCAAAATCGTCTCTTGATAGAACGGCCCCTAAAATTTCGGGTACCGACGGCTCGTTCGCGCGGGGTTTGCCCTGTCCACTTGCTAGCACGGCCGTGGCTTTGTAGGAGATCCGTCGGGGCTTTTCGAGCATATCGCTAGGTGTATCGCGACAGGATTGAAGCTTGTTGTTGGCTAATCGATAACTTGACCAACCAGGCATTTGATAGATACGGCGATCACTCTGTAAGACATTAAGTATTTTACGCGGATGAAATTAAAACAAAAACTTTGCGAACACTCAAAGAGCACCGATTGGTTCTTATTTAAATAAAAAGAATAAAATGGTATTTTTCTAAATTATCATAATAGCCTTAAAATGTTAAAGAACGCTTGGAAAAAGAACATTGACTATTGGTGAAATCGCGAGACAATCAAACAATTAACCATGAGTGGGCATTTTTGGCGTCTCAAAACTTAGTATATTATACCTACGATAACGGAGGTACAATTGACAATCAATCTTAAACATATTCTAATTGCGAGTTATAAGAGTGGATTACGAGTGGAATTTCAAAGCGAATTTTAAGATTTTACGGCTATAAACTTCCTCTTGAACTCAATCAAGCAATATTTACCAAGGTCTTTTGAAGCAATAAATTAAGGTACCTGCATCGGAAAGAATCTGCTTAAAAGCACATAAATCAGATCGGATGAAAAATGAGGACAGAGTTCCCCAAGAAAGCTAATATATTTTTATTACGACGACCCGCGCGGACGAGCGTACTCTTTTTCTTTGAGCATAGTCATAAGAGTCGACAAGGGTCCATTTTTCCCAAAAAAATATGCGTGTAGACGTACTTTTATGTAAGTTAAAGAAGCGTCACGAGTTACAGCTGACACAATACCGGGCAAAAATTTAGAAATCTTCTCGCGTGATAATCTGCGATGCTCAATCGACATCTGGCGCATTGTTGCGATTTCATTAGCTGGTTGATCCAGCACGGGATTCGATTGAGTCTCGCGTGAGTGCTTTTATCTTATGCCGACTCTCCCGCGCGGGAGATTAGCAACCCGTTCGGGTGTGAAGATCTCACCCGTCTAACGGATCGGACTATTTCGCTCCGTTAAATTCGAAGATGGAACAACGGAATTGGTTATTCATGGAGCTCGACAACTAATTTCACAAAACTGAGATTCCGTACGTTCAATTTCCAATTCGGTTACAGAGAACACTTTGTGCCTAGTACAAAATTTAGAATGATTTTAACAAATGAACGAAAACAGACGCAAAGAATCGTCCATTTCGTAGACTTCAACGTTGAGTTAATTTTGGTGGTAAATAATTGTACATCAGAAAACTTTAATCCTCTAAAAATTTTAGATTAAGCATATCCTTGGTTACTTAAATATACACGGTGTCAGAAAAGTACCGGAACACTTGAATAAATTTTTAAATGAAATATTTTTTACCCAGACTAAGGTCATTTCTCTAGTAACGTTTGCTGTTGGATCTAATAGTGACTTTGGCTTTGACCTTGTCGATGACCTTCAAGGTTATTTCAAGGTCAACTTTATTTTTTTAAATAGAAACTCCTATTATTGACTTCGGATCCTGACAGAGCGGGAAATTTTACGTTGAGATAAAAAATAGGGGTTCCTATTTAAAATATAAAGTTGACCTCGAAATAAACTTGATCGAGAAAGTCAAAACCAAACCAAGTGACAATAGACAGGAGTGAATATTTTCATTACAAATTACTTTGAAAATATGTTGAAAATATATCAACAAATGAATCAGTTGAAAGGGGTTTTTTTTAATTTTGTTAATTGACCTTTAAATGAACTCTATAATTGTTATTTAATAGAAATAATTTTACAGTATCTTGACCGTGTGAAATGACTTAACTTTATTTACAATTATCATATCCAACTCTTCCTTAGCAACAAGTTAAAATAAAAGACAAGTCCTAAGAGCGAAATAATTCATCCGTGAATAAATACTACTAAAAGTGTTTAGTTAATGCGGAATCCGAAGGCGTTTGTCCCTAGCGCTCGCTGGCCGAGCGCTTCGTGTACGGGGACTAGCGTCTTGGATACGAATCAATGGCCAATTTCAAGTACTAGAATAGACAGAGTTAACAAAAGAGAAAGAATTAAATATGCATTATAATAATTGATGTTTAGAGGTCACACAATTATTTTCTAGTCTGTAGACTGACCGAGGCGCGAGCGCTGACAAGTACATAAAAGAAAAAAATTATTATCTAAGTGTCGAGAAACCCGAGGCAGCCGCTTCGATTTCGCCCGTAGATATGCATAAACATAATATGAAATATATATTTAATGAAATAAATCGAAAATATTGACATACTATATTTTAGAGAGGATTAAAATCCCGAATAAGATATCGCGCTTACCCCGCCGAAGATGACGAAACGAAAAAAAGTAGCGTGCCAGTGGATAGGGAGGAGGAAAAACAAGTGAGATGCGTTTTCGCGACGTGATAACGAATAAATAACCAATCTAAGGGATTCGTTGATAATCGATTATTAATAATTCGAGTATAAATTATTTCGTATGTTTAATATGAGACATCGGTGAATTTTAATGTTAAATTTTTAAATTGTAACGATAATTGAATTAGTTGCACGATTAAGGCATATTTTAAATTTGAGAAAGTACGAAGCGAGGGCTTAAAATAATATAGTCGATTGTTCAATGGTATATTTCGTAATTTGTAATTGGATTGTATAAAAATTGTGTATTTGTTAGCTCCTGATTGGAGCGTTTAAGACGATGATGATAATCACTATTGATAAAGTATAGTATAATTAAAAGAAATTCAAAAAACGATAAAGTAATATCTGCACTGTTAATGTGAAGATACGATTGGTTTAGTGATAATTTCTTAAAAGATGTCTAATTGTACGAAAGTAAATGTCAGACTTTACGACGAATATTGTGTTCGATATTCGTCAAGTAACGAAATTTAGGAAAACGAATTTGTTTCCAATCCGTTTTTACTCAAGAATTTTGTTTACATTTAATATTATTGACACAATATAAAGACTATTTCATCAGTGTAGTACATGTTAATAAAACGCGCTGACATATTAATAAAACAGAAGTAATTTTTTTAAACTTTTTTTTCTGAATTTAATAAAAATTATTTTCACTGTGTTCCATATACTGCCGGCGATCGATATTTTTTTCGAGCATAAAAAACGAAAATTAAAACAATTAAATATCTAAGTTTGCTAAAAATTTTCAATGATCGTGGAAACGATAGAATACGGTGGCGTAAAAAATGTAATCATACAAACGAGACCTAAACCTGTATTACGGCCTAGAAAGGAAGACGAGGATCGAGTTGGTACAAAATTTCTCTCGAAGTAAGTGAAAAATAAGTCGTCCTTCCTCCTTGTACTTGTTCTTAGTAACATAAAATCGCGCCTTTTTCTACTAGATCTGTGAGATTATAATATGAACTTTACGAGCGGTCTATTATAAACTTTTCGCATTGTCGTGTTCCACACCTCTTGAGCCTAAAATCGACTAAAATTATATATATATACATATATTTACACATATATATTACATATAACATAAAAGTAACGTTCTTCCAAAAAAAAAACAAACTTTACAGTCTTACGTCGCACATCACAGACTCAAATATAACAGCGTGTAAATTTTCCAAGTCGAATAAAATCTTTACAGCTAAACTGATGCTGGCAAAAAAAATAAAGTAATTATCGGTATTTTCGATTCCGGCTGTACACAGAATATTCTTTCAACTTGCATATTTGCACGATAATATAAAAATATAAAGAGCCTACGAGAAATACAATAAAACGCACTTCTAAAATAGAATCTGCAATTTGCAATGAGAATCGATCGAAACCTCCTCAAAGTCGAAACGGTTGTGACGTTGACGCGTTAATTAACTGACGGAGAGTAACAAAAAAAATTCCGTGTGATTATATAAGCGACTACGAGAGGCGCACCTTTTTCCGCTTTTTCTAGATCAGACACAAAGTTTTTCTACGCAACACATGGCCTACATCAGCGCAACTATATATCGATGAACTTTAAATTTTTCGACTACTGTTAGAAAACGCGAGCACGTGAAAAATATTTATAAGTTGGCAATTCGCGGCCAAGGGATTAGACGGTGATCCTTATTATGGAAAAAAATGTCGTATCCACTTTGACAATCGGTCTACTAGACGCATTCTTATACATATATTTCGGTTAACTTGTACACTTACGACTAAGCAGTTCTGTAAAATGTAGCACACTACTAAAAGTACGTAGGCTTAAAAAAGAGACATATATTCATTATGTTGTAAATTATAAGAAAAATGCGAGCATGAGTGGGCAGATGTTCTGTGAGGTGTGCAAGGGAAAAATAAAAATATTTTGTGAGTACGAGTGGAAAGTAATGTATAGATTGTAAGTAAAATAATTATAATACAACGTCTGAGCAACGGCCTCTTCCCTAACATATCTGTGTTGTAATTTATGCTCATTATTGTATGGATATATAATATATTTATTGTGTGTTGGACAATCGTAAGGTTCGTGCATCGATCAAATTCTTTTTTCACGTAAAGCAAAGTATGAACATATGCAAAATATGAATCATGTGGTAATCATTACTTTTAAAATTTTCTTTGTTTTATGAAAATATGCCTTCCTTTGTTAGCTAGAGAAAAAATTCTTTGTTAAGAAAAAAAGGATTTGTCGATACACAATCGCTGAGTATAAATTCAAGTTACAGAAAATTAAAATATATAATTATAAGAACAGCACAAGCGGCGCTTGTCGTTACTTAGAAATAAACGAAGAAAACAATAGAAATAGCTGAAAAAAAACAATAACAGAAATTCTGTGCGTTGAAAGACGCTGAAATAATATGTGTACACAAGCGTTTGAAAAAATATACATATACAATATATACATATAAATAAAAAATGATTAAACTGAGAAATGAAAAGACGTTAAATGTGGCTTAATAAAACTTCGTAGCCATAACATAAGTGTGTATTATTAAAGTAGGTCATAAAGTAATAGCTAGGCACTCACCGAATGTAAAAATATTCTATTAATCGATCAAATACGAGGGACGAAGGTAATGTCATCACGGGGCCAACGTGGAAGGCCAAGGCGAACAATAATCATTCGGGACCCAACAATAAAAAATCTCATTGTAAACGCATTGACGGCAGAACACCAGTAGGCGTATAAACAATGAAACTAATAAATAGTTTATCTTAGCTTTACTATAGGAAGCTCGACGAGATTTGTTTATATATAATACCAGTTGTCGGTAGAATTTCTCGATCGTATTCTGAAACTCGAATCCCATCTTTCAATTTCTTTTTCTTCACGTGGCCCCTAGTGTAGAAGTACTTCATGTTTCTCTCTCGAGTCGTACTGATCGGTAGCTCGGTCTAGCATTGCACTATCATAACTGAAACTTCAATTTAAAAAAATTGTTCGAATAAATTTACTTATTTGACTTCGTTTGACTTTATTAATTATTGATGGCATCCAATATTCAATAATTTTTCATAGTTAATTATCAATAGATTCCTATCGACGTCCCATATAACACGATCTATATCTGTACTCAATATTATGAAATATCATCATTGACTTGAAAGGATGTTTTTCCCATTAAATATATTCAAGAATGCTGTAACAATATTGAACAATAAAATACAATTTTTTGTTTTAAGTTTGTGTACGACTTAAATGAGGAAAATCAAACTTAAAAGGTCTATTACTGAAAAATCTCAGGTGAGATCTCACCTGAGAACTCACCTGAGCTCTTACCTAAGATCTCACCTGAGAAATTTTTTCTCAAATTTAGAACTGCTGAAATAGCTGTAAAAGGTTTCATACCATGTGTTTTCCGATGTACCATCAGGATGGTAACACCATATAGCACACTCAAAAATGAGAAAGATCAGTATTTAACCAATTACAGTTACAGTCCATTTACATTTAT
Source organism: Eurytoma adleriae (assembly GCA_900480045.1). Taxonomy (NCBI): domain Eukaryota; kingdom Metazoa; phylum Arthropoda; class Insecta; order Hymenoptera; family Eurytomidae; genus Eurytoma; species Eurytoma adleriae. The sequence continues at coordinate 19,927 of UXGC01001185.1, forward strand.
CTTTTATTTAAAAAGTTGCATGAGATTTTGGCATGAGATCTCACCTGAGATGTTTCAGTAGGGAGGCGTTACTATGTACAATTGTACAGGTTTAGCAAAAATTAATAATCAAATTTTATTCTCCCATATTCACCACATAAGTGAATCTCATACAAACAGTATTATTACAATATTCAGTAAAGATTCAGTGCTATATGGGATTCTACAAAGAATCAGAAAATTTCTCATAAACAGCCTAAATTTTTAAATACTACTATATCTAATATGTAACAAGTTATTGGTACACTCATTGCCTGGTTATATCTTCTCTAACAAATTTAGAAGTAGTACCAGGCTATTTCTTAAGAAAGATCAAGAAACAATGTACACTCGGTCAAAAGTAACCCAAATCTTTCAACACTCACTAAATGATAGTTAACATTAATTATTATACTTATAATTGTGCGATATTGTAGGATCGCAAAACAAGCGATTCAACTGAAATCGCTGGGAAAGAAAGCCCTTAATATATTTAAGAAAAAATAAGCTAAATAAAATTAGCTACGCGCAAAATGTTATTTGAAATCTATGTGATGTCCTTACTTAAGTGTTGTATGTTGATTGTTGAGTATGTGCTGAAAAGAATACTTCAAATAAGCAGTGTGTCTTAGCCGATATTCAAGAAAAATTTTGAAGGATTCTGCGGTTGGTTATTTTACCATGCATCATTTACTTGAAAATTACTTTGCATTACGTCTAATGAGTGTTGCATGTGACAAGTATTAGGGAACATGTAAAAAAGAATTTTTTTTAACGATTATTAAAAATTTCAAATACCTTCAAAATCATTTCTTGTTTGCGAATAATTGAACTTGTTAAATAATGTAAAGGAATATTGTGTATAATCAAAGATTTTACGTAAGATTAGCCGAGAATACGTATTTGCTGTGCAAAAAGGAAATCTAATTTTTCTATCGTGCGTGCCAGATCATAAAAAAGGAAAGTGGGGAAAGAGAGTTTTTCTACACATGTAGATGTTGAAAAGCACTTTATATTTTCTAGGTATTTTAAGGGTCGTAAAATTGTAAAAAATGGAGAGGAAAAGAGATATATATTGACATGGAATCTTTTTTTTCCTTATGCATTAAGATCTTTGAACTATGACGGTGTATTTCGTTTCTTCATTCAATGTAGTAATGCTTCATTGTAACTTTTCTCTAACAGCCGCATCCGATTTCGTAAAATTAATGTGAAAAGAGCTGCAACAGTTGCATAAAAGAAAAGTGGCAAACTCGTGATGCAGTTCATATTCTTTCGTAAAAATAAATAAAAAACAAAATTTGCTATTAAGTTTTCAAAGTCCACTATAATCCAATTTTACTTTGACATTTATTTGAAAGAATCGTATGTAAAATTGCGTCATTTTTACAATGAAAATTTTATAGGAAAAATCAAGTTATACTTGTAATTATTTCTTTGCATCGTAATCGAGTGAGGAAGAAGGCAATTAACAATTGCAAAACACATTGCAAACATTTAATAGCTAACTATATAATCTTAAGCGGCCTGATCCTCCGTATGACTGAACTATTTTGTAGAGTACGCATGCAATTTCTGCTCAATGATGTGTGACACGTAGATTATAAGTGAATTTGTGTAAGAGTACGAATGCTATAATGCTGTATAAAACAATGATTGTGAGTAAATACAGTCTCGGCATATGTCGAATATAAAAAATATATATATAATAACATTTCCATCTCTTCATTTTTAATTTATTAATCTTTCTTTAATTATTTAAATTTAATTTTGTTTTCAAGACAAAATAATTTAGTTCTTTTTTTTACCCCCAAAAGTAGTGTAGAAAAGAAAGTACTACATATCTTAATAAATAATTAATTCCTTTCATTAAAAAATGTGGAGTGAAATAGTGAGCTATAAACTTATGATGAATTCTAAATATAGTTTAATTTCTCCCCTCCTGTGCAATTTTTCAATAATATTCTACGTTAAATTAAACTATTTAATTTTACGTTATCCCATCCAACAACTTTTAATTTCAATAATAATTTAATTTAAACCAATTGTCCATTATTAATTTTTTGTTTTATTTGTTTTATTTACAGGGGAGATAGTAATGCAAAATTTGTTGATGCTCTGCCTTTATTCCATGTTAGCGTAAATTTTCTCGATACGCCATGTATGGTATGTATACCATAGGTCGATCAAAGAAGAAACCAACTTTTTCGAGGTACGTATATAATGTCTCCACAGACACCGTGTGCCGTTACCGACCGAGTCCTACGCTACCCCCATGCCATCAGCACCCGTGTCCGCATCAGACCGACACGTGCCACCACTTTGTTTATTGACTCTTGGTGTACCGGCTGTACAAACTGCCGGTAAAGCAGACTTCTATATTATCTTATAATGGTTTGGATAGTAGGGTATCGTATCTAAGTTTCACCCTAGTTCTAAAGAGGTCGTTCTCAACCGAGTTATCGATCACAAAGTATAAACATTTTTTTTGTTATACATACTTTAAACAAATTATTTTAGCAGATTTTAGGCACATAAATGTTATCTATACTTTATTTGCATACTCTTGCGTACAATAATGAAAACTTTATGTCTCCAATCAAATATCATTTACTTAATTGCAAAAATTTGCTAACTCATATAAAATGTGAATCCTTATATCAGACAATACAATTTTTTTAAAACTTTATCTTTGGTGGTAAACATCTGGACTTATACCGTATCCTTCCTCGATCGAGAGAGGACACCAGAAAAAAGGCGAGAAAGAGGCGGGCGCGCGGGCTTGATCGGTGTCGCCTTTTTTTCGGTATACGGCCGAGCGCGAACGCGACACTTTGATGTCGCCGGTGCGCCGGACGTTGGAAAATGTTCGGCGCTTAATCTGATTACGGAACTGTCGTACAAAACTCGAATGGAGGAACGGTGGCGCTCCTCTTTTCTCTTTATTAGTTTTCTCCCGGCCCGCTCGTGTATACCTGCCGCGCCGTCCACTCGTAAATACAGGAATGAATGGAAATCGAAGCTTTTTTTTCCAGTTCTCCCTCATTTTTTTTTTGTACGATAAACGAGCGAGACAAGAAACTTGATTCCAATGCGAGAGAACACGGACGGGGGGCTCATTGATAAAAATGAGCCGATGACAGTCCGTTGTAGAACGAGTTCGGGAGCTTTTGATAAAGCCCGATGAATTATCGAGTCGATTATGAAAATAGCCCTGATTGAGTTTAAGATAAATAAGCCTTACCTTTAGTGGACATATACTTTTAATGAGCGTTTTTTGTTGACTCTAATGTTGAAAATTGTTTTTTAACGCGACACGATTTTTCCTTACTATGAGCTATAAGTAAAGTACTAGATTTACTGACCTTTGGCGTATTGTGATTTATCTATATACCATTTTATTTCGATAATTCTCCTGAAGTTATTTAATAGTTTAAACTCAAGTGAAGTAAGTGAACTCGGACAAGATGACAATCTTCATTTTTTATGACGTTTAATAATTTTTGATAATCAAAACGCAATTAATTCAACATTTGATCAACTATCGACAACTATATGCTGAGAAATTTTCGGTACAGACACTATACTTAAGGTTCAGGTAGCATTACCGAATCCGTACGCTTACTTCGCCGATTGTCAGGTGATGATGTCGCTCTTACTGAAGAGTAGCAGACACACCTAAAGTTTCTCAGTGTAGAATTTTTCTTATTTAAAAAATGTTTATGGTTTCGCTCGGGTGACATAGTTGACTCGTGCTTGAATAATTTATTTTGCGTACTTGTTGCGTAATGTAATGTATTAATCCTCTACTAGAAGTCAACGTGTAAAGCTGATTCTCTCTCATCAGTTCTCTGTTACCGTAATTCAAGAACACTGGCATTTAGCCCTTAAGAAAATAAACTACTGGAAAAAATTGACAAAATTACTGCCTAAATTACTGACGAATTACTGATCAATCTCTTAATTGCAATAGTAAATTGGGAACTACTAGTTAACTACTGACTAGTAGTAACTACTTACTAGTAGTCAGTTAACTACTTACTAGTAGTAGTAGGAGAACTACAGGTAAACTACTTAGTAATACTTGAAAATATAGTCATTAGTTGGTCAGTAGTTGCCAATTTACTACTGAAATCAAGTAGTTCATCTGTAGTTATCAGTAGTTTTCGATAGTGCTACTACAGTACAACATGAGTCATTAAATTATTTGAATGCTTGAAAAGGGAAAGAAGTGACTGGAAAACTTAAAAAGCTAACGTAAAAACGTATTTGGCATAGTCCAGGAAAAAAAATTAAACGTAGACGGAACCCCAGTTCAAGAAGGACAGGAATACATTCTAAATAAGCCGAAAGTGCAATAACGTTTAACGGCGGCGATAAATTCTCTTAAAGTCTCGTGGTAGGAAAGTCAGATTCTTAATTGCATTTAACGGACTGGCAGAGGAAAAAAACGAACTATTTCTAAATTTCGCTTCCAGATTTTGAAATTCCGTCAGCATGAGATAAGGATCTCGCGCCGGAGCCGAGAAATAAATAACCTCCCTCCTGCTTAATGGGCGAAATCTCGTAACTCGCGGCATCTCGGAGCAATGCGTGACCAAAAGTGACGTCCACTCTATTCTCCGGTGGCGGTCCCCACTTCTTCATGGTTGTTCCTTTTTTTAGCAGCAAGGATACATTAGTTTTGTACAGTCAACATACGAAAGAGAAAGTTTATGATATAGAAATGCCTCTTACATTTGTAAATCCTCTATAAATCATTACAATGTTTTATTGTAAAATATTGAAATACACTCTTATTTTTATGTTTGATCGAATGATAAATATTTTAGTAACTTCTTTTGAGAAATTTTAGATGATTCCACGAAATGTAAAAATAACCACAAAATTGATAAAACGGCTAATATTCGTTTTCTGCGTTCATTAAAACTCACAAATCAGTGCAAAGCAAGAATTATTTACAAAACTTTGCTCTCACGAAACATTTCGTGTCGCAAGTCGGTGTACACGAAATTCACGGTTCGGTCCGATGTTTCGGGTCTTGTTTTCTCTACCGGTCGTCGCATCGCCGATAAGTGCCGCACCGGCGCGCTCGAGACCAAGGCGAAGATCCCCGGCAGATACGCACCTGAAGTGTAGACCTGTTCTCGCGTTAACAACCGAAACTCATAAAGACGTTTAAGTGCAGGCCCAAAGGGGGAAAAAAGATGTCTCTCTCTAGATTTCGAAGTTAAGATGCTGGAAAGACGCGCATGCGCCACCTCGGGTGCGTACACGCGAGCGCACGATAAATACTCTTGTTTACCTGTAAATATGGCGGTCGGTGCTCATGACGAGCTCGAAAAAAATGTCTTAACTATTTATCGTGCGCAAATTTAGAAATTTCTTAATCACTGCTGAACTAATAACCGTAGACATGTTTGATTTTACCTAATTATGAATGTTTGAAGTGAAGAAGGATCATCTTTCGTTCACTGATAACATGTTTTACTTTTTTACTTGAATACTAGAAATATGTAGAACAAAACTTCGAACCTAATTCTTCAACTTTGTAAAAATATTAAAACAAAAATTAAAAATCTGATAATGAAAACTTGAAAATAGCAGTCAAATATTTTGCTGGTCCCATAATCACATTTTCTGAGAACTAACAGTTCATAAACAAGGAGACATGAGCTCTTAACATTAGCACATTTCTTATCAATATTGGTTCACCTAAATGATACAGACTCTGTGATAACTTTTTAAGTGCTAAATGGCTGTTCAACCAGCAGCTCTTCAATTAACGTTCCATACAATTAAACTTTTCAGATTAAAATCTTACACTTTCAAAATGAACTTAATTAATAAACATAATTTTTTAATAGTTAATTTTATTTACTATCAATAATAGAATTATTGTTACGCGGCAATTAATTATACTTTCAATATCATCACGCCATAATAAAATTATTCATTTAAATTGTAAATTCGGCATCCTCTTCCACAGCCATAAAAATCCTTTAAAACCACCAGAAGCTTAGACAGCAGTGAATGTAAAACGTAATTTTAAAAATCACATCTGATCGTTAGATTCGAATCTGTCGGTGCCCACGAAACCGTCAAAACACGGTGATGACGGTGCGCGAAAAAGAAATTCAAATCCTGAAGGTCGCCTCTACGCTCGGTTGCCGCCTCGGAAGACACTGCGCTTTTCGCAGCCGAAAGCCGGGGTAGTACTTTCGTGAGAAGGCGCGCGCGTGCTCTCGCTGAATTTTAATATCGAAATTAATTAAAAGGCGATCGAGGAAGATAGAGGAGGAGGCTTCCCCCACCCATATCTCTCTCTCTCTCTCTCTCTCTCTCCCTTTTGCTCCGCTATCGTTTTATTTGCTCGTAATTACAGAATGGAAGTACTTAGCATTTCCGAGGCGAACGATGCCTATCTTCGCTCGGTCCCGTTCCGAGTCGCGAGCGCCGCCGTCACGAGCGCGCCCCGACCATGCACGCCTTCATACACCAAGAGAAGCACCTTGTGCTCGGTGCGCTCGTGTCCACTTGCTCTCCTTCTCTTTCGCCGCTTTTCTCATCCTGTCCCCCTCTGTCTTCTCGCGCTGTTTTTGACCTTTTTCACGGTATTTCGGTGCCATATGCGTTTTTTGCAACTTTGAACTCAACGTTTTTCGTTGCAGTCAACGGAGATAAGGATTTTTTGCAAATTTCAATGAAGTTATTTTATTGGAACGAAGTTCCTTGTACTAATGATTTTTGATAATTAAATATACTCGAAATAAACTTCATAGTTTAAGGACAAAAAAGCAGAAGTAAATACATTATTTTTCCAATCTTTAAATAAAACTGCAGTTATTATTAGAAAGTTCGAGATGACATCCTTCAGAATTCGCAATAGTGCAATTTTGAAGCTGAGCATAATGCGCTGTAGATCTTTGTTGGAAAGACGTTGATCGAGAATGTCCAACATCCAGAAAGTGAGCAGTGCTGTTTGCACATCTAGCGCAGTGCAGTTGACTATTGAAAAAACTGACAGTCGTAAAAATAACTCTAAAAAACCAAAGTAAATTCCGATAGAAGTTCATCATCGTTATTCAAATTTTCGATTCATTATTGAAATAGAATTTCGAACTGTTCTTGATCATGGTTGGTACTGGGTGGTACTCCCAACCCAACCAGTTAGCCCAGTTAGCCCAACCCAGTTACCCCAACCCAGTTAGACCAGGAGATCTGTTCTATGCTTTACCACACTGGAATAGGAGGTGCCCACGGATGTGTGCAAATTCTACTTGATGCTTCTGTAATTAGAAAAATGCAACTGACGTGACTATTCATCTGGACAGCCGTGGATAATTATTATTTTGAAATATGTTATAAGCGTAAAAAAGTTTCTCAACTCACGAATTATTTACCAAATTTAAATTAAATCTAAATTTTAATGCAACTTATTAAAAAAAATCCATTAGGTTTTGATCTTAGCTAATCAGAATTAAACGCCGCAAAAGACAGGGTAAAAAAGACATCCATTTCCTCGTTTGCCTAAAAAATTTCCTCCATAAAGAGAAGCGCTTAAATTATGCTTTCCATTTACTTATCTCGTCGACTTTTTTTGCCTCCTCCGGGGTGCAAATAAAAACGTTAACCGAGAATTATTACGGGAGGAGGTCGAGCCGGGGATGACGCTACGCGTGGTGTAAAAAAGAAACGCTAGGGGCACCAGCTGTAAGAAAAGAGGTGCGCGCGCCCAACTTGGACTTTGATGAATTATCACGCGCGGGCGCGCGAGCCGAGCTCTTATAATAATTCATGAATCTTTTCGAGATTGAGCGGAAGCCACACTGTACGGTAAAGCGCGCCTCTTTGGGTAGGCACTTTTAAGGAGTCCCCCTGTGAGAATTTAATTGTAATATAAAGCGGTCTCTTTTTGCGGATATCCATTATTCAGAGAGCGAACATTGTAAGCCTTGTAGCCTGTCCGCGTTTGCATAGAGTGCGGAATCAAGCTGAAATAACTTTATTTTTCCTAAAGCAGGTGCAATTAACGTGGGACTGTCTGTCTGCCTTCCGCGGCGTTTACTGTGGATACTAGTCGGAGAAAGTAATGTATTCTAATGATTTTCTGTGTAAATGTTTAATGTAATTTGATGTAATGATAGTCACTTAAATATCATGTGGTTATAATTGCACGTGTAGCTTTCAATTGCCAATTTTTTCCATCCATAAAAAATTTTCGTAACAAGTCAGATTATTTGCAAATTCACAAGGTTTAAAAAGAATAGGATACAAATTTTATTCATTTACTATATCTAGATTACAATCTCGTTATAGATTTAAATTATTTTGTTACATAAAATCTCAGTAAAAATATTCAGTCTTTAAACAAATTAAAACTAATCTTGAGAAAAAGGCGTTGGTTACATGTCGCATACCATGGAAATTGACTATATAGCTTCCGTGTAGATATTCGACGGCTCGTACCGACGGTGATGCGTTGTTTGCGTGAGCTTCCACCTGTGTGAACCTGTCGTGCTTTCCGTTCCTCCTCCTGCTCATCGAGAGAATGTCGCACGATTGCAAATGTGATTATCTCGTATAATCTTTTCTGCGCACCTCAAGCGTGAGACTTTATCCGATAACTTTAATCTATAAACCTTAAATTTCAGTGATGTAAAAGAGACTTTGTTTTTCTTGTACATTCCAATCTTCGAACTATCATTAGTAAAATTTGAAATAATAAGATGTTTAAAAAAAACCAATGAAAGGATCAAGAACATCTTTACGTTTTGTATACAGGTAAAAATTGTAAATTACTTAAATATTACATTATCTGTAACATGAACAATATCTCTGCTCACCAGCAACTTACTACGTAATTTACTGAGTAACCCGAAAGCGCTGATGGACTATACATATATAAGTAGAGTAGTAAAAGAGCAATTCGCCGTTGCAGTAGCAGTAAGTGGTAATAGGGGCTACAAGGTAATGACAGTAGTTCTAATAGTGATCAGCTGCAACACCGGGCGCGCTAATGCAATGGGTGCAAAATCAGTAACTACAGTAGCAGATCAGACCAAGCATCGAAAGTGGTAGCAACAGCAGCAGCAATAGCAGCAGATCAGATAACGCACCAAAAACAGTATTAATAGTGGTTAGAGTGCAATGATAGCAAAATCGTAAACTGCAGTAGCAGATCAGGCAACGGATCAGCAGCAGCAGCAGAAGCGGGAGCAACAGCAGCAGCAGCAACAGCAGCAGAGGAAACAAGATCGAAAGCAGTAGCAGTAGTGACTACTGTGCAATGATAGCAAAATTGTAAGCTGCAGCAGCAGAAACAGCAGTCACAGCAGCAGCAATAACAGTAGTAGCAACAGCCACGGTGGCAGAATACGCGGCGGTAGAAGCAGCAGTAGAAGCAGCAGCAACAACAGCAGCAGTGGCAGCAACGGGAGTATCGGCAACAGGATCGGCAACAGCAGCAGTAACAGCAGCAGCAGCAACAACAACAGTAGCAGTAGAAACAGCAGTCACAGCAGCAGCAGCAGCAACAACAGCAGCAGTGGCAGCAACGGGAGTATCGGCAACAGGATCGGCAACAGCAGCAGTAGCGGCAACAGCATCGACAACAGCAGCGGCAGCAACAGCAGTGGCAGCAGCAGCAGCAGCAACGGCAGCAGTAGCAGCAGCGGCAGCAACAGCAGCAGTGGCAGGAGCAGCAGCAGCTGTAGCATCGGCAACAGTAGCAGTAGCAGCAGCAGAAGCAGCAGCAGAAACACTAGTCACAGCAGTAGCAGCGGCTGCGGCAGAGGCGACAGTATCAGAAGAAGTAGTAACAGTGGCTTCTGTGCAATCATAGCAAAATCGTATTTCAGGCTGTTATTGATAAACTCCAAACTGGACAAGTTGAAACTATTTTTTTTGCAGACAGACGTAAATTTAACAATTTATATCCGACATCTTTTGAGAAATTTGAGTGTCAGTCATTAGTGAACTGCACAAAAGAGAAACCAGAAAAGGGGGAAACAAATATAATTTGCGTGATTCAGGGAAACTACAAAATCAGTTGGAAGATGCGTTGACAAATCAGTAGTTTCAGCATAGCATGCGTAATCTCGCAAGCCGCAAATGGTTGCACGATTCACGGAAAACACATGAGTTGTTTCGCTCGTTAGCGTCATCTCTGCTCTCTGCGTCTTTGGTGACACGAAACCGTCATCTCGTGTCGGCGCCCATCAGCTTCATTTGCTTTTTTCTTACAACACTCGGGAAGTTGAATGATTGAAGGATGAATGAGTCTTGGAAGGTATGAGTTTTTGTAGTAACTATTTATAAATTAGTAAAAATTGTAATTTGATAAAAATAAATAAATCTTAAAGCTTAAAAATTTATTTTTCTAAATATTATTAATATTAGTGCAAAGAGTATAATTATAACATCAAAACTTTTCATTTATTAAAAATGAAGTGCAAGCGTTACGGCTTCCGTTATATAAAAAAACTGGTACATAGATGCTAGAAAGTTTAATGTTCCCAACGATGTAGCGAAGAAACATAAATTTATTTACAAAATCCCACTTAATCAAGATTAATTCCAGCAACATTAACTCGATTGCTAGCCAATAGAAAACCAATTAAACTTAATTAAGCCGTCAGTTTAGTAGCAAGCAAAGTAGGAAAATTATACATGTCCGCGATTAAACGAAACATCAAAAGAGGCCTGAACACCGCAGCCAAGCACAAAATTTACTACCCGCCACAACGAGTCCTCGATTTCCACGAGCTCGTGTCTCCGTAAAATCGGGAGATCGACGTCGCGCTTCCGCGAGTATGCTCGCGGCGTAAATCGCGCGGCGGCGTCGTAATTAAACAATTAAGACTCCAATGTAAATTATCGCGACCGTGCAAGGCGCGGAGCGTTTACGGCGCGAGAAAGGGTCCCGACGTCCCTCGCGCGAGACGCACACAATAGCGAGCGGAAAAACGCACGAGGGAGTCCTTATATAGCCGAGTGGCCGATTCGCGGGACTCGCCTCGTTTACATAGAGCAGCTCCTCGCCCACGCATATACCCGCTTCATTGAGACGTTGTCGTCGAAGTGCTCTTTTTCGTGTTTCACCGATAATTGACGGATTGGATAATTGAGCGGATAAGCGAAGGAGCGTTTAATGAGGAGATCGGATGCTGCGGCGACAACCGATCGAGCACTACAAGGGTTTTTGGTTATTCATGGTGGGAGTCGTAAATTTGCGTACTTCGTGACTTAATTGGTAACGTGCATAATGATTTATCTTTTCAAGCTAAGAGAAAATTAAGTGCGGATTATTAAACAGATTGAGGAAATAATTATAAAGTTATTATTTTTGGAAATAGTGAGAAACATTTGGTTATTAATAGTTGTAAATTATCAAATCATGTGACTTTCAAGTTGTAATATTGTTAACAATTAACCATTTTTCTCGATTCTCTTCAATATTATTTCTTAAACTCCAATTCATATTACGTTGAATATATTCGTAAAAAATATTATTGTACGGAGAGAACGTTTCAATAAAAAAGACCCTAAAAGTAGCGGTAAAAATTACTACCTGACCTGTAACGTAAAATGCCACCTTGCGCTGAAATTTTTTACTAGATTCTGGATAAATTTTATCGACTTTCTTGTAAAAATTGTAGACTTATGGACAAATTTTACTAACCGCTTGGTAAAAATTGCTACAG
>UXGC01001186.1:0-31593 GCA_900480045.1 Eurytoma adleriae
GTTGTATGCTATGGGTTTTTTGGGTGTCGAGAATTATTAATGCCATAAATAATGTTTCATTAATTCCTTGTTTTTTAAGCATATTATTTCTATTTTCTAACAATTTCCCTTGAACATGCATACATAAGCGCGTTAGCAAAATTTGCTGATAGGGTAACGGAATAGTTGTTTTTTGTTGTTGCTGTTTGCGTTCATTAAGTAATTGCTCTATGGGCGAAAATGAAGTTTCTTTTTGTGTTTGTGTGCTTTCCATTATTTATATACCTTATTAGTTTCAGTTGGTAAGATAGCAACTGTCATAATCAATCTAAATGGTATATCAAAAGCTAAAATTATCAATTATAGTTATTTATTATCGCGAAATTTATTTTGTTATTGGTATTTAATTCATAAATATTTTGAATGTTAATATAAGAAAAATGAATTTTAAAATAGATTTAAATAGTTCATAACCTCTTATTTGCAAAATAATTTCATTATCTAATTAATAAAAAATAAACATCATTTGTAATAAATTATATGCATTTAATATTAATTTATTGTTTTGTTATAACAATAATATTAAATTAAATATATATAAATTAAAATAAACAATGGTTAATCTAAATTAGCTATCTATTTGATTGTAAGATGATAAGTAAAAATTAATTTTCTTATTCATCTAAATATAGCGCATGTCTTTATTGCCATTAAGCTGCAATGCAATATAAAAATAGGTTAAAAAGAGAGCATTCAACCTATTTATATTAAATCACATAAAATGTGTAACGATAAAATTTTTACAAGCTAGCTTTCTAATGCCATCTTTATCCAGGTATTAAAAAGTTGTTGATGAGCTTTTATCCAGCCACGCGCATGACGTTCAATGTCAGCTTGTGAAGCTTCACCATTATGCATACGAAAATTCTGGGCATTGATATCAGTAATTGGAATTTTCATAATGGCAAATAGTTTTGCCGCCGCAGGATTCTTTTCCGCCCAAATTTTATTGGCGACGATATGCATCGAACTAGGTGGAAAACCATAATTTTTTCCATTTGCTAAAGTGGTATCACTTTTATCATTATTTGGTAGCGAAGAAAAAGGAACTTGCAACCAAATAACGTCTTTACCTGGTTTAAGCACGGCATTAACCCAATAAGGTGCCCAGGTATAGTAGAAGATCGGTTTACCTTCTTTATAACGAGTGATGATATCCGCTATCATCGCAGCATAATTACCCTGATTATGCTCAACGGTGGTATTTAAGTGATAAGCATTTAAATGATTATTTATTGCGGCTTCACAACCCCAACCCGGATTACAGCCAGTGAGGTCAGCTTTACCGTTACCATTAGTATCAAATAATTTAGCAATATTTGCCTCTTTAAATTGTGCTAAGTTGGTGATGTGGTATTTATCAGCCGTCTTTTTATCTATCAGGTAACCTTGAACTGCATTACTGATATAAATGCCTTTGCGGTATAGGCGATTATCGCCACCAACTGCTTCATATTGAGCATTGTGTAATGGTTGCCAATTGACTGCCATAAAAGTCGCATCACCAGCAGCAATTGATGCGTAAGCAACGGTATAATCGACCTCTTGTGTCGGTAATATTTGGTAACCTAATTTTTCCAATGCTTTATTCACGATCAAAGTTTGGAAAGTCTCTTCCGCTATGGTGCTTTGAATAGGTTGTATTTTTATACCTTTGCCAGGTAGTTCCGTGGCAGAAAGCTTAATGCTAATTAATATTGTTAAAGCGGCAGCCAGGAAAACAATTTTGCGCATTGTTATTTCCTCTTTAAAGATTATAGACAGATGAGCGAGCTAAAGTGTTTTATATGATGAAAATAATGTCATGTTTATTGCCCGAAGCGACTTTTAGCTTTTTGCAATAAACAGATAATCAAGCCGATAGGTCCCGTGTGATACCAAGCAATATTTTTTTTAATACTGGCTTTTTCACCTAATGATTGTGTTAGTCGATCCAGAATAATCGCTAATATAACAATACCAGTACCGCCTACGGCCGCTAATCCCATATCTAATCGGCCAATTCCCCTTAGTACCATTTGTCCTAAACCGCCAACAGCAATCATAGAAGCAATAACAACCATTGAAAGTGATAACATCAATGTCTGATTAACTCCCGCCATAATAGTTGGTGCCGCAAGAGGTAACTGAACTTTAAATAAAAGTTGATTTCGACTGGCACCAAACGATTCTGCTGCTTCAATAAGATCATCGGGGACTTGCCTTATTCCTAAAATAGTTAATCGAATGATTGGTGGTAGAGCAAAAATAATTGTGACGACAATACCAGGGACGTTGCCAATACCAAATAACATGACAATTGGGACTAAATAAACAAATGCGGGTGTAGTTTGCATTGCATCTAATAGCGGCCGAATTATTTGGCTTGCTGGTTTGCTATTTGCTAACCATATTCCCAAAGGTAAGCCAATTAACAGACAGAAAAATAAAGAAGTTAATACCAGAGATAAAGTGATCATTGCTTCTGACCAAGCGCCAATAGCTCCAATGAAAACCAATGAGATGAAAGTAGCGACGGCCACTTTTTTATTGGCTAACTGCCAGGCTAACAGTGCTAAAGAAATAATGATTAAAGTAGCAGGTAATGTGGTTAGGATTTGTTCAAAACGACTTAACATAAAATCAATCGGCAGACGGATCCCTTGAAATAACGGGCGGAAGTGTAAAACTATCCAATCGATAGCGTGTGAAACCCATGAGTCCAGCGGTATAAGTGGCTGCTGGAAGGGATGCATGATATCAAAATGTTGCGCTGCAACATCTGCGGGGGTATCTAACCAATCTGTAGCGCTTTCTGTCGTTACTGTGTTCCAAGGGTCATCAATTATTTCTTGATTTATGTGAGCTTGATTAGCCATTTATTGTCTCCTTATCTAATGCTTGCAGTAAAATTCCTTTGGAAATAACACCAATATAACGTTGATTATCACCAATGACAGGAACTGCACAGGGAGATTGAGCAATGGTTGAAATAAGTTCATTCAGTGGCGTGTTGGCATCAATAGCACCAGGTGAGGTTAGAATTGCCTGCTCAATATTTTTTTTATCGTGTAATGCTTGCTCCAATGAGCTAATTGAAACGATACCGACAAATTTCTGTCCTCTTTCAATTAGATAGCCATAATCACGATCTTCATCATTTAGTATTTTTAGTGCTGAACGTGGACCAAAACCAGGCGCAACATGTAACAGGGCGTCAGGTCGACGGCGGGCAATATCCTTGGCAGAGAAGACTTGGCTAATATCGACGCCACGAAAAAAAGTTTTAACATAATTGTTAACGGGATTATTTAAGATCTCATCAGGAGTACCGACTTGGATAATAATGCCATCTTGCATAATAGCGATTCGATCACCGATCCGCATCGCTTCATCCAAATCATGAGAGATAAAGATAATTGTGCGTTGTTTATCACCTTGCAATGACAGTAATTCATCTTGCATTTCTGTTCTAATTAACGGATCTAGTGCAGAGAAAGCCTCATCCATCAGTAGAATGTCAGGATCATTAGCCAATGCCCGCGCAAGACCGATACGTTGACGCATCCCACCTGATAATTCGTTTGGAAAAGATTGAGCCCATTGTTCAAGATTAACTTGTCGTAAAGCGGCTAATGCTTTTTCTATTCGTTCTGGTTTGGCAACCCCGGCTAATTCCATACCAAATGCGACATTATCTAATACATTGAGATGGGGCATTAACGCAAATGATTGAAATACCATACTAATTTTTTTACGGCGTGCTTTTCGTAATTTTTCCTGTGAAATGCTAGCAATATCTTCGCCGTCAATTAAGACTTGTCCTTTGGTCGGTTCGATTAGGCGATTGAGGAGGCGCACTAGGGTAGATTTTCCTGATCCCGATAGACCCATAATGACAAAGATTTCGCCTTCTTCAATGGCCAGATTGGCATTTTTAACACCAACCGTTAAACCGGTTTTATTAAAGATTTGTTCTTTACTTAAGCCTTTATCGATAAGTTTAAAAGCCTGCTTAGGATGATCTCCGAATATTTTGTATAAATTTTTCACTTCAATTTTGAATGACATGCAATAATAATATCCTTTGACTAGTTAATTAATGGTGTATTAATTCTTCGTATCCTTATTTAAATTTATGCTTTATATAACCTAACATAATGAAATATGCTGACAACCCTATATTTAATAAAATTAATCAAAAAGGAGGATGTTGTTTTTTTGAAAATGTGGGTTGATCCTTTATTTTGTCGCAAATTATTTTTGAAATTATAAGTATTTTATTTATAAGTTACTGATATTGTTGTATGTATACTCATTTTTCCTTGAGGGTGTTATTTTTAATATTATTTCGTGATCTTTAGTCCAAATTTTTATTTACCAATTAAATTAATTTATAAATTTAATTAATTTTATTTTTTATAGTCAAATTATATGTGTCATTATTGCGAAAATAGGCTTATTTTCTTGTTATCAAGATAAGAGAGAAATTGATTTGACAGCGGTTATTGATAATAAAAAAGCAGCTAAATAAAGTATGCATATTTAATATACTAAACTGCATTTATTTAGCTGCTATATTATTATTTAGTAAAATATTAATAAATTAGAAATTCCAGTCCTCATCTTCGGTCGTAATGGTTTTGCCAATAATGTAAGAAGAACCTGAACCGGAAAAGAAATCATGATTTTCATTGGCATTGGGTGATAGTGCCGACAAAATTGCCGGACTCACATCAGTCATCGTTTCAGGGAAAAGCGACTCATAACCCAAATTCATTAATGCTTTATTGGCATTATAGTGAAGAAATTTTTTTACATCTTCTGTCCAACCAACTTCATCATATAAAGATTCACTATATTTAATTTCATTCTCGTATAAGTTTAATAATAATAAGTAAGCAAAATCTTTTATTTCGTCTTTTTCTTTATCACTATATTTGATTAAAGATTTTTGAAATTTATAGCCGATATAGTAGCCATGGATCGCTTCGTCGCGGATTATTAACCGAATAAGATCGGCAGTATTGGTTAATTTGCCTCGGCTTGACCAGTACATTGGCAGGTAAAATCCGGAATAGAAGAGAAAGGATTCGAGAAAAACACTGGCAATTTTTTTCTTAAGTGGGTGAGTATTACAATAGTGCTCCAATATTAAATGGGCTTTTTTTTGTAAAGCGCTATTTTCTTCACTCCATTGATAAGCATCATCAACATCGGTAGTTAAACAGAGGGTTGAAAAGATAGAGCTATATGAACGAGCATGGACTGCTTCCATAAAGCTGATATTTGACATGACGGCTTCTTCATGAGGTGTTAAGGCATCTGTCATTAATGCAGGCGCGCCTACATTGTTTTGTATAGTATCTAGGAGGGTTAAGCCAGTAAAAACACGTATTGTTAATTTTTTTTCCTCTTTTGTTAATGTATTCCAAGTTGGAATATCATTTGAAAGCGGAATTTTTTCTGGTAACCAAAAATTGGTGGTTAATTTATTCCATACTTCTAGATCCTTATCATCCTCAATACGGTTCCAGTTGATTGCTCGTACTATCGAATTTGTTATCGCCATTTGTTAAACCTATAAATTATAGTGCACATGAAACGCAGCCTTTGACTTCTGTTCCTTCTAAAGTTGATTGGCGGATACGAATGTAATAAAGGGTTTTTATACCTTTTTTCCAGGCATAAATCTGAGCACGATTAATATCTCGAGTGGTTGCGTCATCAGTAAAGAAAAGGGTTAATGATAGTCCCTGATCGACATGTTGAGTAGCCGCCGCATAAGTATCAATGATTTTTTCAGCGCCTATTTGATAAGCATCTTGATAATATTCTAAATTTTCGTTCGTCAGGTAGGGCGCAGGATAATAGACGCGGCCAATTTTACCTTCTTTACGAATTTCAATACGTGCAACAATAGGATGAATACTTGAAGTTGAATGATTAATATAAGAAATAGAGCCAGTTGGCGGAATGGCTTGTAAATTCTGATTGTAGATCCCATGCTCCATAATAGATTGCTTGAGTTGTTGCCAATCCTCACAAGTGGGAATATGAATGGCTGAGCGTTGAAATAGCTGTTTTATTTTTTCAGTTTTAGGTTGCCACTGCTGATTGATATATTTTTCAAAATATTCGCCAGAGGCGTATTTAGAGTGTGCAAAACCGCTAAAAGCGTGTTGACGCTCAATAGCTAGCTTATTCGACGCCTGTAATGCGTAGTAAGTTACGGTATAAAAATAGATATTGGTGAAATCAATCCCTTCTTCTGAACCATAATAAATATGTTCACGTGCTAAGTAGCCATGTAAATTCATTTGGCCTAAACCAATAGCATGTGATTTTTTATTACCTTCTTGAATCGAGGGCACTGATTGGATCTGGCTCATATCGGAAACAGCCGTTAATGCTCGAATGGCAATTTCAATTGAATGTGCAAAGTTAGGGGAATCCATCGTTTTAGCGATATTCATTGAGCCTAAATTACAGCTAATATCTTTACCGACATGACGATAATCTAAATTTTCGTCGTAAATACTGGCATCATTAACTTGTAAGATTTCTGAGCACAGATTGCTCATATTAATTCGGCCATAAATAGGATTTAGACGATTGGCATTATCTTCAAATAAAATATAGGGATAACCTGATTCAAATTGAATTTCTGCTAAAGTGAGAAAAAACTCACGGGCGTTGATCTTCTGTTTGCGAATGTTTTTATTATTTACCATCTCTGAATATTTTTC
This sequence comes from Eurytoma adleriae, assembly GCA_900480045.1. Classification (NCBI taxonomy): domain Eukaryota; kingdom Metazoa; phylum Arthropoda; class Insecta; order Hymenoptera; family Eurytomidae; genus Eurytoma; species Eurytoma adleriae. The sequence continues at coordinate 6,768 of UXGC01001186.1, forward strand.
AGTGATGGCAATTTCAGACATAGGGACACCATAACAGCGCTCAATATCGTAAGGTGAGAAAAGATACATATCTTGATTATTTTTAGCCAGATGAAAGGTAATATCAGGGATCACCACTCCCAGTGACAAGGTTTTAATGCGGATTTTTTCATCAGCGTTTTCACGTTTAGTATCTAAAAAGCTTAAAATATCAGGGTGATGGGCGTGGAGATAAACGGCTCCAGCGCCTTGTCTTGCACCAAGTTGATTGGCATAAGAAAATGCATCTTCTAGCATTTTCATTACAGGTATGACACCAGAAGATTGATTCTCAATTAGCTTTATCGGTGCGCCAGCCTCACGTAAATTGGTCAGTAAAAAAGCCACGCCGCCGCCACGTTTTGACAATTGTAAGGCCGAATTAACCGAACGGCCTATCGATTCCATGTTATCTTCAATTCGTAGTAAGAAACAAGATACCAGTTCACCGCGCTGTTTTTTACCGCAATTTAAAAAAGTGGGCGTTGCTGGTTGGAAGCGGCCACTAATGATTTCATTTACCAGTTGGCTAGCTAACTCTTGATTTCCTTGTGCAAGTGTCAGAGCAACCATGCATACTCTATCTTCATAACGTTCTAAGTAACGTCTACCATCAAAAGTTTTTAAGGTATAGCTAGTATAATATTTAAAAGCGCCAAGAAATGTTTGAAAGCGAAACTTGTGGTTATAGGCTTGCTGGAAAAGTTTTTTTATAAAAGTAAATTCATATTGTGCCAGTATTGCTGATTCGTAATAATTTTCTGCTACTAAAAAATCCAGTTTCTCTTGTAAATTATGAAAAAAAACTGTGTTTTGATTGACATGGTGGCGGAAGTAATGATGAGCCGCTTGCTTATCTTTATCGAGTTGAATTTTATTATCGTTATCATATAGATTTAGCATGGCATTAAGCGCATGATAATCGAGTTGTTCTTGAGGCTGTACTGTCATAGAGGAAGCTCCGTATTACTTTACTGCATTTGTTGTTGCCAAAATTGTTGTAATCCTTGGCGTACTTGTTGAAGATCCCGTTCAGTACCGAGTAATTCAAAACGATAGAGCAATGGTACTTGGCATTTAGCGGAAATAATATTGCCTGCTATAGCATAAGTTTCACCAAAATTACTATTTCCTGAGGCAATGACGCCCCGTAAAAATTTTCGATTTTGTCGTTGATTTAAAAAGTAAATAACAGGTTTAGGTACAGCTCCTGTTGTGCCACCTCCACCATAGGTAGGTAGCAGTAACACATAAGGTTGCGTCGCATTTGTTAGCATTTCTTTCGCATCAATGGGAATGCGTGTAGCCGGGATGCCCAACCTTTGCACAAAACGATGACAATTTTCCGATTTACTGGAATAGTAAATAAGTGAGTGTGTTTTGATCATAATATTTTAGTTACTGGCTAATTGACTAATCATATCTGGACGAAAGCCTGACCAATGTTGCTTACCTGCAATAACAACGGGTACTTGCTGATAGCCCAATTTGGTAATAAAACGTAGTGCTTCATGATCCTGGGTTAAATCCACGACATCATAAGGTATGTTTTTACGTTTTAGTGCTAGACAAGTTGCATTGCACTGTACACAATCGGGTTTACTGTAGACGGTAATAATCATTGTTAGCTCCTTAATTCGTAATGACTAAGTTTACAATCGATCAATTATTATAAATACTATATCTTGATTTATTTTTATTCAACCATACTATATATAGTGTTATCTGATTTGTGGCAGGAATTTTATATAACTTATTATTTCAACAAGAAATAAAATATTTGTATTTTTATTATATTTTTTTAACAATATTCCAAATAGGCAGAAATATTTTTGCAAACAGAGGTAATTTTGCTTGGGGGATAAATGAATTGTTAAAATAGTTCTCTATTTTAAGGAAGTTGTTATGTACCACCATTATTTTTCTACTCCCAAAGGTTTTCCAAGACCTTTCATTCACGTTGCCGCTGATAATCATGGGATAATTGGTGTTAATTTTGTTAAACAAGTGATTGAAAGAGAAAGTAAAAATGCTCATATCGAACAATGTATAAAAGAATTACACGAGTATTTTAATGGGGAAAGAAACGATTTTTCTGTCATATTGAATCCTAGCGGTAGCCATTTTCAAAAAAGAGTTTGGCAGCAACTTAGTGAAATTCCATATGGCGAATGTTGGAGTTATAAAAAACTGGCAATTGCGCTAGGTTCTGCTAGTTTTTGTAGGGCAGTTGGTATGGCGAATGCGCGTAATCCTATTGCGCTGATTATACCTTGCCATCGTGTTATTGGCCATGATGGTAAATTGGTAGGTTACAGCGGCGGGTTAGATATAAAAAGCTGGTTGTTAGATTATGAAAAGAATGTAAATAATCGAAAAATTGGCTAAAAATGTTATAATAAATATTTATAAACACGATTATTAGTTTTTTTTATTGTTTTTTTAGGTTGATATCCTATATTACAATGATAATTTAGGTTTTTGATTAATTTCGTGATCTTGGTAGTAGACAATCAAGCATAATTTTTGCTGTACTATATACGGCACAAAATGTGTGTTTTTATTAAGTAAAGGTAATTTTGATGTCAAAAGTTAAAGGTAATGTTAAGTGGTTCAACGAAGCAAAAGGTTTTGGTTTTATCACTCCAGAAGATGGCAGTAAAGATGTATTTGTTCACTTCACCGCTATTAAATCCGAAGGTTTTAAGACTTTAGCCGAAGGTCAGAAAGTTGAGTTTGATATAACTGAGGGGGAGAAAGGGCCATCTGCTATCAACGTTGTTGCCATTTGATTTACTATAAGAATTTATAATAATCCGTCTCAATTAATGAGACGGGTTCTTATGTGGGTATGAAATTAAATGATTTTTCATTTAATTTCTATGCCTTTCGCTTGTAAATCTGCATGATAAGATGAGCGAACTAATGGGCCACAGGCTGCATGTGTGAAACCCATTGCGATTGCCTCATTTTTCATTTCTTCAAATTCTTTCGGGCTTACATAACGTTTTACTGATAAATGATGGCGGCTGGGTTGAAGATATTGGCCCAAGGTTAACATGGTAACGCCGTGGCGGCGTAAATCACGCATAACATCAATAATTTCTTCATTAGTTTCACCTAATCCAACCATTAATCCTGATTTTGTTGGTATTTCAGGATGCATTTGCTTGAATTTTGCAAGTAGTTGCAATGACCAATCGTAATTAGCGCCAGGACGTACTTGGCGATAGATACGAGGAACATTCTCAAGGTTATGATTAAAAACGTCGGGTGGCGCAGTGGCCAAAATTGTTAAGGCGCGATCCATACGACCCCGGAAATCCGGCACTAGCGTTTCTATTTTGATGTTTGGATTTTTCTTTCGAATAGCAGTAATGCAATCCGCAAAATGTTGAGCTCCGCCATCACGCAGATCATCACGATCAACTGACGTAATGACAACGTACTTTAATCCCATATCTTTTATCGTTTCTGCTAATTTTGCTGGTTCGTTGGGATCAGGAGCATTAGGTCGTCCATGGGCAACATCGCAAAATGGACAGCGACGAGTGCAGATAGCGCCTAAAATCATAAAAGTGGCGGTACCATGATTAAAACATTCAGCGAGGTTAGGACAAGAGGCTTCTTCACAGACTGAATGTAAGCCATTCTTACGCATTGCGTTTTTTATTTCTTTTATTCGGCTAGAATCAGCGGGAAGTTTTATTTTCATCCATTTAGGTTTAGGTAAAATTTCTGTATGATCCGTTCTTACTGTTTTGACAGGGATCAGTGCCATTTTATCAGCGTCACGATATTTAACGCCACGCTCCATTTGAATTGGTCTACTCATAATTATGCCAGTTCCATTAGGTTCCTGCTGCGGATCAATAATAGATATATTTTATGCTATCACATGTGATCATTATTTATGTCATTTTCAATTTTTTTTAATAATTATAAAAAATTATAACAACTTATTCTGCAAGTTTAAATCCTAATAGGTTGCAGAAATGTTCTACTAGTAAAGGTTCGACATCTTTAACCTGGCAGCCAGGAACGAAATCATTGAGTTGAGTCATTTGCATACCGGCATAGCCACACGGATTAATACGCTGAAAGGGGGCAAGATTCATATTAATATTTAATGCTAGGCCATGGAACGAACAACCTTTATGAATACGTAATCCAAGAGAGCATATTTTTTTTTGTTCAACATAAACACCTGGGGCTTCGCGCTGTGCATAAGCGTTAATACCAAATTCGGATAAAGTATTAATTACCGTATTTTCCAGTGTAGTAACCAGTTCTCTTACACTTATTTGATTACGCTTTAAATCTAATAAAATGTACATTATTTGCTGACCAGGGCCATGATAGGTGATTTGTCCGCCACGATCAGATTGGATAACTGGAATATTTCCGGCTGCGAGTATATGCTCTTTTTTACCCGCTTGGCCTTGGGTAAAAACAGGGTAATGCTCCACTAACCAAAGTTCATCTGGCGTATCAATCGTGCGTTTTTTAGTAAACTGATGCATTGCATCGGAAATGGGTTGGTAAGTATGAAGCCCAAGTTGACGTAATATAATGGTTTTTTTTAACAATCTTTTTCTGCCACTGATAGATATATGCACTAATTATGCAGTATAACCTGCGCAAATTAATCTTGCTAGCATAGTAAGCGCTGCACTTGAAATTATAAAACCCGAAAATATTGGATTTTCGGGTTTTATAATTTCAAGTACAACAATAAATTGTGTTTACAACACCATACGAACTAATTCTAGTTTGGCTAATTCTTCATACAGTTTTTCTATCTGTTCAATATTAGTTGCTGTGATGGTAATTGATACTGAGTGAAAGTTACCTTTACTACTAGGCTTAACTGATGGCACATAATCACCAGGAACATGTCGTTGAACTACTTCAATGATTTGATCAGTTAACTCAGGTTTAGCGACCCCCATCACTTTGTAGGTAAATGAGCAGGGAAACTCGAGTAGCTCATGTAGTCTGGTTTTCATAGATTCTCCTAAAATACGGCCACTAACCTTATTTCAATATTAAATGATTTAAATTGTATACTTATTCATATTTCTTAATTAAAAATTAAGTTATAAATTGAACATCTTTACCATAATGGAGGTAGCAATGTCATTTTTCAATATTTAGCCAAACCAGCGCTGAAAAAACAATTTAATATAATCTAATAGGTTACTAAAAAATCCACCCTCATCGACTTCTTTCAATACTACCAGCGGACGTTGTTCAATGATCTTACCATCTAATTGTAGGTTAATCGTGCCAACAATTTGGTTTTTTGCTAAAGGTGCCTGCAATTCAGTATTGTTTAATGTATAACTGGCTTTTAAATCTTTCATACGCCCACGGGGAATGATCAGATAGAGATCCTTTTCAATACCCAGTTTTACTTGATCAGTATTAGCAAACCAAACGGGTTGAGAAGCAAACTCCATCCCACCTTGTAATGGTTTAACGGTTTCAAAAAAGCGAAAGCCCCAAGTGAGTAATTTTTTACTTTCTGCATCACGTCCTTTACTGCTATGACCACCTAATATAACAGATATCAGCCGCATATTACCTTCGGTAGCAGAGGCAACAAGGTTATAACCGGCAGCGCTAGTATGTCCTGTTTTAATACCATCTACATTCAGGCTCTTATCCCATAACAAACCATTCCTATTTAATTGACGGATCTTATTAAAGGTGAACTCTTTTTCTTTATAAATAGCATATTCCTCAGGGACATCGCGGATTAGAGCTTGACCGATTAACGCCATATCTCGTGCGGAACTATACTGCCCATCGGCATCTAAGCCATGTACAGTAAGAAAGTGGGTGTTTTTTAATCCCAGGCGTTGAACATTGTCGTTCATTAATTTGACAAAACTTGCTTCGTCACCCGCGACATACTCGGCCATTGCAACACATGCATCATTACCAGACTGCAAATTGATACCACGTATCAGTTGAGATACTGATACGCGATCACCGGGCTTTAAAAACATCAGCGAAGAGCCTTTAAAAACCGGGTTACCGGTAGCCCAAGCATTTTCGTCGATAGTCACAATATCATTCATGCTAATTTTACCGGCTTTAATTGTTTGACCAATGATATAGCTCGTCATCATTTTAGTCAGACTGGCTGGGTCGCGACGTTGATCAGCATTTCTTTCAGCCAAAACTTTGCCTGAATAATAATCAATAAGAATATAAGCTTCAGCGTCAATATTTGGTGCCGAGGGGATCACATTGATTTGCATAGCATTATTGCTATTTGCAAACAGAGTGCTGGAAAATATAAGACTAGTAATAAGTATTAGGCTACCGATAGAACGGGAGAAAATTGCATATTTCATAATAATATACGGGATCCGAGGACAATATGTTAATAGAGTGGGCATTGTATTCTCAGCATAAAAAAGTAGTATTTTATTCTGAAATAGAGATGCCAGGTTAGTTGATTTTTATTTTACTCTAATTAGATTTTATTGATTAATCAATAAATTATTCGGTATTTATGATAATGCTCGATTGTTTTAATTCTGTTAAATATTTTATTTTTTATCAGTTCTGCTGTTTCAGGATCTCGAAATGGGCCGAGTTGTACGCGATAGATATTGTTAAATGGTTGAATACGGCCAGCTGTGTTCAGTTGTTTCGAAACCGATTGTTGCCATGCTTCTGCTCTTGCGTGATCACTTAATGCACCTATTTGTACAAAGTAACGTTTTGTCGCACTACTGATCGATTTCATTGACGACGGATTAGGATAGTTATTATCAACAACCCTATTATTCGCTGCTACCGTATTACCGCTTGTGATTGGTTGGATTGATTGAGATAAAGCGGGTGGGCTATCATGATCCTCTGTCGTTGATTGATTGTTGTTTGAAGAGAAGTTTGCGGAATGGGTCTCTAATTTCGGTGGTTTAGGCAAGGCATAACTCTGCTTAGCAATATTGACACCAATTGTACCAGGTCCAGTTAAATTGCCGGCAGGGGAAACTAAAATCGGATCAATTTTAATACGCGCAGTTAGCATTAAATTTAACCTATCGCCAGCAGCTTGTGAGAGAGCAATATTTTTACCTGATATATAGGGGCCTCGATCATTAATACGTACAATTATCATTCTGCCATTAGTTAAATTAGTAATGCGGGCATAACTTGGAATAGGTAAAGTAGGATGTGAAGCCGTGAATGCATAAGGGCTTGCTTTTTCCCCTGTCGCAGTTATTTTACCGATAACTTCAGAGCCAAAAATGCTGGCAAAACCTGTTTCACTAAAATGAGCAGGATCTTTTACTATTTGATAAGTTTGACCATTAAGTTGGTAGTCATCATTAACGCCAGAATAATAAGGTTCGTAACGGGGCTCTGCTCCTAATATATCTTTTACCGGCATCATAGGCATACCGGTATTTTGTTGAGTTTGAGAAGCACAGCCAGCTAAAATTGCTATTGTAATGCTAAGTATAAGCCCATGATAGTGCATTACTGACCTCGTAGTTATAAACTTTTTGACAGAAATTTTCGGTGGGTATGGATTGACATAATAATACCGAATCCAGCCATTAAAACAATTAATGCAGAGCCGCCATAACTTACCAATGGTAAAGGAACACCCACTACTGGTAAGATACCGCTAACCATGCCAATATTGACGAATATGTAGACAAACAAAATTAACATTAGGCCACCAACCATCACTCTACCAAAGGTATTTTGTGCATTAGCTGCAATGATTAGTCCACGCATAATTAGCAATAGGTATAATGCGAGTAAAATAACGACACCAATGAGTCCGAGCTCTTCAGCTAATACGGCAAAAATAAAATCAGTATGGCGTTCTGGTAGAAACTCTAATTGCGATTGTGTGCCATGTAACCAACCTTTACCAAATAATCCGCCTGAACCAATGGCAATTTTAGATTGGATAATATGATAACCTGCTCCTAGTGGATCAGTTTCTGGATCGAGTAACATCATAACGCGATCTCGTTGATAATCATGCATCAGAAAGAACCAAAGAATAGGGATAAAACAAGCGATACCCGTGGCTGCAATGGCAATCAATTTCCAATTCATACCCGCTAAGAAAAGAATAAACAGACCGGAGGCCGCAACGAGAATTGATGTGCCCAAATCAGGTTGAGCGGCAACGAGTAGTGTGGGCAGAAATATAAGTATTAATGCCAGTAGCGTATTTTTTAATGTAGGAGGACAAAGATCCCGATTGACAAAACGCGCAACCATTAATGGAACCGCAATTTTAGCAATTTCAGAGGGTTGAAAACGAACGAAGCCAAGATCTAACCATCTTTGTGCACCTTTACTAATTTGACCAAATGCATCAACAAAAACTAATAAAATTAGGCAGAAAATATAGAGATAAGGCGCCCAATTTTCATAGATACGGGGTGAAATTTGCGCCATAACAATCATGACCACAAATCCAATCGCGATTTGTATTAGTTTACGCTGCATCATATCAATGTCTTGCCCACTTGCGCTCCACATGATCATGACACTGTATATTGTTAAGGCAAGAATAATCAGTAACATTGGAATATCAATATGTAAGCGGGTCCAAATAGGTAATTTATGTGAATTATCGGTCATATATTACTGATCTTCTTCTGGAGATACATTTTCTGGAGATACATTCGTATCGGGTGTTTGTGATGTCGTTTTTTTACCAAGCAATACATAATCAAAAATATTACGAACAAGATCGCCAACAGCCGGCCCGGCACCACCATTTTCCAGAATAATAGCAACGGAAACGGTTGGATTTTGGTAAGGGGCGAATCCGATCATTAATTTATGGTCACGCAAGTGCTCAGCTAATTTACTCGCATTGTAGGTTTCATAACTGAATACCTGTGCGGTACCTGATTTGACAGCAGCTTTATAGGGTGTGTTGGCAAAACTTCTACGGGCTGTACCGTTTGGTGCATTAGCAACACCATACATACCTTCTTTAGCTAATTCCCAAAAACCTGAATGAATATCGCCGATTTGGATATAATCTTTCTGTTCATAGGGTAGCATAGCGTTACCTAATTTAGTGCCATAAAGCAGATGGGGAATTTTAACTACACCGTCATTAATTAGTGTCATTAATACTTTTGCCATTTGGATTGGGGTTGTGGTCCAATAACCTTGGCCAATGCCTACTGGAATCGTGTCTCCTTGATACCAAGGTTTTTTGTAACGTTTTTGTTTCCATTCACGCGTTGGCATAATACCAGAACGTTCTTCCGCAAGATCAATGCCGGTATAGTGACCATAGCCAAATTTCTGCATCCAATCGGAGATACGATCGATACCCATATCATAAGCAACCTGGTAGAAAAAGGTGTCAGCTGATTCAATAATGGCTCTAACAACACTTAATCTACCGTGTCCCCATCGTTTCCAATCGCGATAACGTTTTTCGGAATTTGGTAACTGCCACCAACCTGGAGCAAAAATAGTGGAATTAGGGGTAACAACATTTTCACTTAATGCGGCAACGGCAATAAACGGTTTAACAGTAGAGGCTGGTGGATATAACCCCTGAGTCGTTCTATTAATAAGTGGGCGATTGGGATTATTTAATAAAGCTTGGTAATCCTTATTAGAAATACCATTAACAAATAGATTAGGGTCATAGCTAGGAGTGGATACCAGAGCTAATACTTCTCCGTTACGGGGATCAGTAACAACTACGGCAGCTCGGCTGGTGGTTAGCAACTTTTCGATCTCAATTTGTAAATTAAGATCGATAGTGAGATAAATATCTTTGCCAGCTTGAGGTGGTTGTTCATGAAGTTGACGTATAACTTTTCCCCGACTATTTACTTCAACTTCTTCGTAGCCGGTTTTGCCATGTAAAATATTTTCGTAATACCGTTCTATACCTAATTTACCAATATCATGGGTGGCGGTGTAATTTTTTAGTAGACCGTCATTTTCTAGACGTTCTATATCCTTATCATTAATTTTGGCTACATAACCGATAACATGCGTCAGAGCAGAGCCATAAGGATAATAACGGCGTTGGTAACCTTTAACTTCAATCCCAGGGAACCGGTATTGATTAACAGCAAAACGTGCAACTTGTACTTCATCTAGTGAGGTTTTCAATGGTATAGAAGTAAAGCGACGTGAGCGTTTACGCTCTTTTTTGAAGTTTGCAATGCCGTCATCCGTGAGATCAACTACATCACGCAATTGTGCTAACATCTCTGTTAAATTAGTTACTTTTTCGGGAATGACCTCTAATTGATAAAATGTTCTATTTAACGCGAGAGGAATACCATTTCTATCATAAATAATACCTCTACTTGGTGGAACTGGAACCAGTTTTATCCGATTATCATTTGAACGAGTTTGGTAATCTTCATGGCGAACTACTTGTAGATGATAAAGATTAGCAATTAAGATACTGACTAATATTACAATGATAATAAAAGCTATTAACGCTCGACGAATGAATAGAGTAGACTCAGCGGTGTAATCGCGAAAAGGGGTGCGTTTCTTTTTTTTTGTTTCTTTCTTCGCATTCACACTCATAACCTACATAAATATGTTATTCCCGATGGTAAGGATGATTTGTTGTAATGCTCCATGCCCGGTAAAGGCTTTCAACAACAAATATTCGAACTAAAGGATGAGGCATAGTTAAGGTTGACAGTGACCAACTTTGTTCTGCTGCAGCTTTGCAGGCAGAAGCAAGACCTTCTGGGCCACCAATTAGAAAGCTAATATTACGTCCATCTTGTTTCCATTGATTTAGTTGTGCGGCAAGTTGTTGAGTTGTCCAGCGTGTGCCCGGTATATCGAGGGTAATTATGCGGTTACCTTTGCTTACAGCAGCCAGCATTTGTTCTCCTTCTCTCTCGATGATACGTTTAATATCGGCATTTTTCCCGCGTTTTCCCGCAGGGATCTCAATGAGTTCAAAAGGCATATCTTTTGGAAAACGATGAAGATAATCTTGAAAACCTGTTTGGATCCAATCAACCATTTTGCTACCAACCGCAATCAGTTGTAATTTCAAATTCAACTCCAGAGTTTTTCAAGTTCATACATACGGCGACTATCTTCTTGCATGATATGAACAATTGCATCGCCTAAGTCTACAACGATCCAATCGGAAACACCTTGTCCTTCAACACCAAGAGGAATTATTCCAGTCTTACGACATGCTTCAATTAATTTGTCCGAAACTGATGCCAGATGGCGATTAGATGTTCCAGTACAGATTATCATGCAATCAGTAATGCTAGATTTTCCACTTACATCAATAGTGACAATATCTTGCGCTTTTGTATCGACTAGTTGGTCGATAATAAATTGTTGGAGTTCAGTTCCTTGCAAAGGTTCACCTTTAATTTCAAGTTAAATAAAAAATATCAATGTTTTATTTTATTCAGTTATAAAATTTTGTTGAAAGAAACAAGCATAAGATAATCTATATTTTAATCTAATTTTTGGTAAAACCAGTTGAATATTTATAATTAGTTTTAGAATAGATTATCGGAAATTATGCCTAATTTTCAACAGTAGTGTAAAAAGCGCCAAGATAGTACCAATCACCTTATATACTCACAATAGTTTAAGGTAATTTTTGTCAATTTTTTATATTTATTGATTAATTATACGCAATTTTGATAAAGATGATGTTTATCAATATAGCGCAAAACTGCGGGTGGCAATATATCTTTGCAACTTTTTCTATCTCGTTTTAGTTCACGAATTTGAGTTGCGGAAATATTTAATAAGGGAGTATCAGCCAGATATATGGCACCACAGGGTTTATGACTGAGTATTTCCGGATCAGGCACTTGATGGTGTATTAGCCATTGTTGCATTGGTGAAGTTGGAAAATAAGTGGTATAGCCTGGACGGGCGCAAACTAATAAATGACAAAGATCTAAAATTTTTTGCCAATCAAACCAGGTATTGATCGACAGTAGTGAATCTTGTCCGATAATAAAAGCTAAAGGTTTTTGCCAACCGATTTCTTGCCGGAAAGAGAGTAGTGTTTCAATGGTATAGGAGGGAGTTGTACGTTTAAGCTCACGGGTATCAATACTAAATAGTGGATTATTTTTGATCGCTAATTTTATCATTGCCAGTCTTTGTCGCACGGTTGCTTCAGGTTGTGGGCGATGAGGTGGCACATGATTAGGAAGTAAAACAACCTGTTGTAAACCAACTTGTTTAGCTAGTGCTTCAACAGGAAGTAAATGACCATAGTGTATCGGATCAAAAGTACCACCAAATAGTGCTTGAATAGATGGAAAATTAGCTGTTTGTTTAGTTTGTTGAGTCATTAATAAAACTCTCGGGCAGTGATTTACCGCACAATAGCATAGATAAAGTTTCTAATTTTGGCCAAATTGAGTGACCATAATCTTGTTTTAAATGTAATTCAGCTTGGGTAATTAACTGTATTGCATGCTGTAGTTCGCGAAGTGGTAAGCGTTGTAGCGCTGCGTTAATGAGAGGGCGGCGGGCTTGCCAAATTCTATGTTGATCAAATAATTTTCTTAAATCTTTAGCGTTACTCTGTTGTTTTAATGTCAAAAGCAATATGAGCTCACGTTGAATTATACGTAATAGAATCACTGCTTCGTAATCTTCGCGTTGTAATTGTTGCAAGATATGCCAACTACGTTTAATTTTGCCGGCAAGTAGCGCATCAACCCAATGATAAGGTGTAAAATGGACGGCATTATTTACTGCTTCTTTGACACGAGGTAAGGTGAGATTACCGTCAGGATATAATAGTGATAAACGTTCAAGCGCTTGATTAAGGGCCAGTAAGTTGCCTTCATAGCTGTAGCAAAGAAGCTGATTAGCTTGTTTATCTAAGGTAACAGACATCGCTTTTGCTCGTTGCGTTACCCATTGAGTCAGTCTGGATTGTTCTGGTGTCAGACAATTAATATAGACTCCATCTTGGGCTATTTTTTTGCACCAGGCACTATTCTCTTGTGCTTTAGTTAATTTGCCGCCACGTAATAGGAGTAATAAATCAGAATGTAATATTTCAGCCAACTTAAGCAGTTTTTCTGCTATGACGGCGGTGGGACCACTTTCGGGTAATATTAAGATAAGGATTTGTCGGCTGGCAAACAGGCTAAGCGATTGACTCAGACGATAAATAGTATCCCAGTCGGTGCTTGTATCTAACGAATAGCTATAGCGTTCAGTAAAACCTTGCTGCTTGGCAACTTGACAAATTTTGTCCACGCTTTCTTGTGCTAAAAAAGGATCATTGCCAAAAATCAGGTAACAAGCTTGCAGCTTATCCGCAAGCTGCGAAGTGAGTTGTTCCGGATAAAGACGGATCATTCTGAGTTTTCCGCTCGCGCTTTTTCAACAGCAACTGATTGTGCAGGCTCATTTTGAATAGAGCTATGAACGATCAGTAATTTACGAATTAACTGACGAGCAGCTTGTTCACGCATTTCTTGTTTAACAAGTTCGTTTTCGGCATCTTTTGCCAGTGTTTCTAACGGATTATCAAAGAAAGTGCGCTCGACACGGGTTTTGATTGGGTAAACAGCGCCATTGGGTAGGATAATTTGCGCGCTAACCCAAAAATTTAACTGTTTTTCTGCACTTTTACCATCTTGGTAGATTGAAACAGTTTTGGTGTTTTCAGATGAACCAACAATTTTTAAAATCGGCACATTCTGCAAATTTTTATCAATTAAGTTGACATTATTTAGGCGTAATTGCTGTCTAATTGCGCGTGCCAACGGGCCGTATGGATCGCCGCTACTTAATCTTAATGTTTTTAGTTCTTCAGGTACTTGCGTCGTACCTTGTAAGCGAAATCCACAACCAGCCGTGATCAACACGGCTAAGCTTAGAAATAAGGTAATTAAATAACGCACATCTTCTCCTTATTAAATTAGCCAACAACAAGGTTTAACAGCTTGCCTGGCACATAAATTACCTTACGGATGTTCATACCTTCAAGATATTTTGCTACACCATATTCTTGCATTGCCAAAGCTAAAACAGAATCTTGTGATGCATTGATATCGACAGTAATACGTCCACGAACTTTACCATTAACTTGAATAATGATTAATTTAGTATCGTCTATTTTTGCTTGTTCGTCAGCAACCGGCCAAGGCGCATTATCGATATCTTCCTGGTGGCCAAGTGCTTTCCACATAATAAAGCAGGCATGAGGAATAATAGGCGACAGCATCCGCACGATAGCCTCTAAAGATTCTTGTAGTAACGCACGATCCTGCTCACTGTCATGAGAGGCACGCGTCAGTTTATTCATGAATTCCATAATAGCGGCAATCGCAGTATTAAATGCATAACGGCGGCCGATATCATCAGTCACTTTCGCGATGGTTTTATGAAGCTCACGCCGTAGGTTTTTCTGCTCTGGCGTGAGGCTGGCGCTATTTAATGGCGCTGTTTGACCCTTTTGCGTATGTTCAAAAACGGTGCGCCAGAGACGACGAACAAAACGATTAGCTCCTTCTACACTGGATTCTTGCCATTCCAAAGTCAATTCTGGCGGAGCGGCAAACATCATAAATAGGCGGACCGTATCAGCCCCATATTTTTCTACCATTAATTGTGGATCGATGCCGTTATTTTTCGATTTGGACATTTTACTCATTCCGGTATAGAAGAGTTGATGGCCATGCTGGTCGGTTGCTTTGACAATCTTACCTTTTTCATCGCGTTCAACCGTTGCATCAACGGGTGACACCCAAACTCGTTGTCCATTTTCACCTAAGTAATAAAAAGCATCGGCTAATACCATTCCTTGACATAACAGGCGTTTAGCCGGCTCATCTGAATTTACTAAGCCAGCATCGCGCATTAATTTATGGAAAAAACGAAAGTACAATAGATGCATAATGGCATGTTCAATACCACCGATATATTGATCAACGGGCAACCAATAATTGGCCGCGGCCGGATCTAGCATTCCTTGGTCATAATTAGGACAGGTATAACGAGCATAATACCAGGATGACTCCATAAAGGTATCAAAGGTATCCGTTTCACGTAATGCCGGATGACCATTGATATTGGTCTTGGACCATTGTGGATCGGCTTTAATAGGACTCGTGATCCCGTTCATCACGACATCTTCAGGTAAGATGACGGGGAGCTGTTCTTCTGGTACTGGCATAACAGAACCGTCTTCCATGGTTACCATTGGGATTGGGGCTCCCCAGTAACGTTGGCGAGAAACGCCCCAGTCACGCAGACGATAATTAACTTTGCGTTTAGCAGCACCTTGTGCAACCAGTTTATCGGCAATTGCATTGCCACCTGTTTGGTTGTCCATACCACTAAATTCACCTGAATTGATTAGTGCATTTTTTTCAGTCAGCGGACCCGTTTTAAGCTCGGGGATCTGGCCTTCATGATCAGCAATAACTGCTTTAATCGGTAAATGATATTTGCTTGCAAATTCCCAGTCACGCTGATCATGTCCTGGAACCGCCATTACTGCCCCTGTACCATATTCCATTAATACAAAATTGGCTATCCAGATCGGAATTTTTTCATTAGTTAGTGGGTGAATTGCGAACAAATCGGTGGCGATACCTTTTTTCTCCATGGTTGCCATTTCTGCTTCGGCAACTTTGGTATTGCGACATTCATCAATAAAAGTGCCAAGCTTAGCATTTTTTTCTGCCGCGCTTTTTGCTAGCGGATGAGTAGCTGCAATAGCGAGATAAGTCACTCCCATAAAAGTATCAGGCCGAGTAGTATAAACAGTTAGTTTTTCATCCTTGTCTGCCAGAGCAAAGGTAATTTCAACCCCTTCTGAGCGGCCTATCCAGTTACGCTGCATGGTTTTAACTTGTTCTGGCCAACCATCGAGTTTATCTAAATCATTGAGAAGCTCTTCAGCATATGCGGTAATTTTTATGAACCATTGGGGAATTTCTTTGCGCTCGACAGGGGTATCGCAACGCCAGCAGCAACCATCAATAACTTGCTCGTTAGCTAAAACGGTTAAATCATTTGGGCACCAGTTAACAGCGGAGGTTTTCTTATAAACTAAACCTTTCTCATAAAGCTTAGTAAAAAACCATTGCTCCCAACGATAATACTCTGGGGTACAAGTTGTGACTTCTCGGCTCCAGTCATAACCAAATCCGAGCATTTTTAATTGATTTTTCATGTACTCAATATTGGCATAAGTCCAAGGTGCTGGCGCAGTATTATTTTTTAGCGCCGCCCCTTCTGCTGGTAAACCAAAAGCATCCCAGCCAATAGGTTGCAGCACATTTTTGCCTAGCATGCGTTGATAACGTGAGATAACATCACCAATGGTATAGTTGCGAACATGCCCCATATGTAGTTGACCAGATGGATAAGGTAACATTGACAGGCAATAGTATTTTTCTTTGTTATTATCTTCTATTACTTTAAATGTTTGTTTTTCTTCCCAATGACGTTGTACGTATTGTTCTATCTCTTCTGATCGATATTGTTCTTGCATGACACCGATGTTCCTATGGCGAAAATGCGGTATTGGCCGCGAATAAAACTGTGAATTTTAGATCTGCATAGAATAGCGGATAATTGGCCCTAACAACAACTATTGATGAATATTTAATGGACAGGCTACATTAAATTTATATATGCAAAAGTTGTGTAGTTTCAAAGAGTAGAATTGTAGATTATCCGTCTAGCCCGAATTTGAGCCTATCTTAATATTATTATTTAGCTGATTGGGCGACGGTTTTTGTCACCCAATAACGGATAGTTGGATTAATGTATGATCTTAGCAAGAAATTCTTTAGCGCGTTCTGATTTCGGCGCAGCAAAGAAATCCTCTTTATTGCTATCCTCAATTATTTTTCCTTCGTTCATAAAAATCATTCGATGAGCAACTTTTTTAGCGAACCCCATTTCGTGAGTAACGACTATCATGGTCATTCCTTCTCTAGCAAGCTCTATCATGACATCAAGTACTTCGTTGATCATTTCGGGATCTAATGCGGAGGTTGGCTCGTCAAATAGCATCGCAATGGGATCCATACAGAGTGCTCTTGTAATAGAAACACGCTGCTGTTGCCCGCCTGATAATTGAGCCGGAAATTTATTGGTGTGGTTAGCTAATCCAACTCGCTCTAATAATTTTAAGGCAGTGCTTTCAGCGGTTTTTTTATCTCTGTTTAAGACTTTTATTTGTGCTAGTGTTAAATTCTCAATAATTGATAGATGAGGGAAGAGTTCAAAATGTTGAAATACCATACCTACTTTTGACCGCAATTTAGCTAAATTGGTCTTTTGTCATTAACATGAATATTATCAATATATATTTCACCGCTTTGAATTGTCTCTAAACCATTAATGGTTTTTATTAATGTTGATTTACCTGAACCAGAAGGGCCACAGATAACGACAACTTCTCCCTTTTTGACATCCATCGAACAATCAGAAAGCACCTGAAACTGTCCATACCATTTAGAAACATTTTTTAAAGAAATCATTAATAGTCCTTTTTCAGATAGCTAACCAGCATAAATCTTAATAAATCAATAACACATCAAATCTTTTTAACAAATAATAAATTATTATAATAAAAGTGAACATTAATTAAAGTTAATGATAAATATCAATAAGCAAGATAAAAACCATCATCGGTAGTTTAGTACATGATGATAATTAATATATGCTTAATTGATTAGTCTTCTTTTCGCTTAATAAAGTATGCCAATATAATAAATAAAGTAACCAAGGCCCACATAGGCCAGTTACTCCAACGTGCATAAGGGGTAAGACCCGAAGTTGGTGTTACCTCAGTATTTAATACTGAGCGAGTGAATTGAGGAAGTTCTGCCTGAATATCTCCATTGGGGGTGATCACGGCCGTAACGCCATTATTAGTGGCACGTAATAGTGGTCGACCAAGCTCAAGGGCGCGCATCCGTGCCATTTGAAAGTGTTGCCATGGGCCGATAGAATGGCCAAACCAGGCATCATTTGAAACGGTTAATAGAAAATCGGTATTTGATTTAAAGTTATCTCTAACTTGGCTACCTAAAATAATTTCATAGCAGATAGCGGCAGTTAAATGAACATCGCCAGCAGTTAATTGCTGTTGCTCATAATTACCACGACTAAAACCTGACATGGGTAAATTGAATAAAGGGGCAATTGGCCGAAGAATATTTTCTAATGGCACAAATTCACCAAAAGGCACCAAGTGGTGTTTCTGATAACGGTTGCTGGTTGGATATTGATAAGGTTTATTTTCTCCCAGCACAATTATGCTATTAAAAAAATCGCTCACGCCTTGTTTGCTTGGTTTGGCATCAACAATGCCAGTAATTAAACGAGTATTTTGTAAGCGCAGTAGTTTATCTAGTGAGGTTAGCCAAATATTATTATCTAATTCAATCGAGGGTATAGCCGATTCAGGCCAAATAATGATATTGGCGTTGCCAAAATAAGGTCTGGAGAGATCTAGGTAGGTGCTAATGGTTTGTTCAAGAAATCCTGGTTGCCATTTTAAGCTTTGCGGAATGTTACCTTGAACTAAAACAATTTGTGATTTTTTTTCTGCATCCGGTGTAAACCAGTGATAATTTTTAACTACTAACGGTAAAAATAATAAGATCATTGCCGTAATTAGCGGAATCACTCGGCGTTTTACGCAAGCAAAAACCAAACAGCTACTAATAATCACCAATAGCAAAGTTATCATCTCAACGCCAAATATCGGTGCAATGCCTTTGAGTGGCCCATCGATTTGACTATAACCAAATTGCAACCAAGGAAAACCCGTTAATATCCAGCCACGTAAATATTCAGTTACTTGCCATATCGCTGGCGTGGCAAAAATAAAGCGCGCAATATTAAGGTTTGGAAAGAATCGATTGAGTAGATAAGCAAATAGCGCGGGATAAAGTGATAAATAAGCTGCCAGTAAGATGACTAAAAAGACATTAACCAGCAATGGCATACCGCCAAAGTCGGCAATAGTCACATAAACCCAGTTAATACCACTGCCAAAGAAACCAATGCCCCAACAAAATGCTATCAAACCAGCTTGGTTGCTTGAGCGATTAACAATTAACAGTTGTAAGCCAAAAAGAGAAAAAAGAGCGGCTAACCAAAAATCAAAAGGTGAAAATGCCAGTGTTCCGCAGAGCCCGAAAATTAACGCGATCAAGGCTCGTAACCACTGACGTTGATAGAGTGGCATTTTTTTCATGAATGCTATTCTTCTACAAGATTTGGAGTAGGTGCTTCATCAGGAATTTTTACCTGAACTTGAATGATTTTGCGGCTATCAGCCATGGTAATTTTAAAGATATAACTATCAATTGTGATAATTTCACCTCGGGCAGGCAAATGTCCGAATGCTTGCATTACTAAACCACCAATGGTATCAACTTCTTCATCGTTAAAACGCGTGCCAAATGCTTTGTTGAAATCATCAATTTGGGTTAACGCCCGAACAGAGTAAGCATGTTTACTTAGTTGGCGAATATCAATGTCATCTTCATCATCATATTCGTCTTCAATCTCACCAACAATTAATTCAAGAATATCTTCGATCGTAACTAAGCCGGAAACGCCACCAAATTCATCGATGACAATTGCCATATGATAACGTTGCGAACGGAACTCTTTTAATAATAAATCAACACGTTTACTTTCAGGTACAACAACAGCGGGGCGTAATACTTTATCGATATTGAAAGGTTCAGTATCAGTACGCATAAATGGCAGTAAATCTTTAGCCATCAATAGACCTTCAATATGATCTTTATCTTCACTAATTACTGGAAAACGAGAATGCGCTGAGTCGATAATCACATCAAGGCATTCATCTAAGGATTGATTCCGTTTTAAGGTTACTATCTGCGAGCGTGGAATCATGATATCCCGAACACGTTCGTCAGAAATATTCATCACACCTTCAAGCATTTCTCTGGTATCAGGATCAATAACATCTTTTTGCTCTGAATCACGAATTAGTTCAACTAAGTCATCACGATTTTTGGGTTCACCGTGAAATAATTGGTTTAGACGCCCGAAAAAACTTTTTTTCGAGTGATGATTGTCATTGTTTGTAGGATGGTCGTCGCTCATGGCGTTTTATTAATATTTCTCTCGGTAGTTAATCGTATCATACATTGTTTAGCATAAAAGTAGCATTATGATTACGCTTTTTCATGCTGATAGGGATCAGGATAACCTAATTTTTGCATAATTTCAGTTTCTATTGTCTCCATTTCTTCTGCTTCAAAGTCATTCTGATGATCATAACCTAGTAGATGAAGACAACCATGTATTACCATATGCGCCCAGTGAGCATCTAAGGTTTTGTGTTGTTCAATAGCTTCTTTTTCGACGACTTGACGACAAATAACCAGATCACCGAGTAAGGGTAATGGAATATTATCTAATGCCTCAAATGGAAAGGATAGCACATTTGTTGGATTATCTTTTCCTCGATAAGTCAGATTTAAATATTGGCTTTCTGCGATATCGACAATACGAATTGTGATTTCACTTTCAGCTTGAAATTGTGGTAGAAAAGCCTCGAGCCAATGTTGGAATGTCGTTTCATCGGGTAAGCCATTATGATCGCTACAGGCCAGTTGGAGATCAAGAATAATTGATTGCAAGCAAATATCTCCTTTTCTATAGAACACCTGAAGGCTCATTTTGTTGACGAAGTAACTGTTTGCGTTCTAGTTCTTTTGTTTCCCAATTTTCGTAGGCAATAACCACTTTTGCTACTATAGGATGACGTACTACATCATCACTGTGAAAGAAATTAAAGCTAAGTTCTTTAACTTCAGAAAGTACTTCAATTGCATGGCGTAAACCTGATTTATGACCGCGTGGCAGATCAATTTGGGTTACATCTCCAGTGATTACGGTTTTAGAGTTAAACCCAATGCGGGTCAGAAACATTTTCATCTGTTCAATCGTGGTATTCTGGCTTTCATCCAAAATGATAAAAGCATCATTCAGAGTACGACCTCGCATATAGGCTAATGGTGCTACTTCAATCACATTGCGTTCAATCAATTTTTCTACTTTTTCAAAACCCAGCATTTCAAATAAGGCATCATAAAGAGGCCGTAAATAAGGATCAACTTTCTGACTGAGATCACCTGGAAGAAAACCAAGTTTTTCGCCGGCCTCAACAGCGGGGCGAGTGAGTAGAATACGACGTATTTCTTGACGTTCTAAAGCATCAACGGCAGCTGCAACGGCGAGATAGGTTTTACCTGTTCCGGCAGGACCAATGCCGAAAGTGATGTCATGGCTAAGCATATTAGCAATATATTGCGCCTGATTTGCCGTACGTGGTTTGATAACGCCTCGTTTGGTTTTAATGTTGATGAATTTGTTGTAGCTACCAACATTTTCAACTGATGGTTCAACAAATTGACTTTCCATAATAGATAAGTGGATTTGTTCAGGGACAATGTCAGGGATAATGCCACGTATAGGCGCTGTATCAACATATAGGCGGCGTAAAACACTGCTAGCTGCGTTGATATTAAGTGGTTTGCCAATCAATTTGAAACGGTTATTGCGACGATTGATTTCAATACCGAGTCTACGCTCCAGCTGCTTTATATTATCATCAAACGGCCCACAAAGGCTGATTAACCGTTGATTATCAGCCGGCTCTAAAAATATTTCGCTAGTGGCAATTTGTGGATTATCTTTTGGGGTCACTGAGTCTCTCTATTTAATATTAAGGTTGGTAATTTGCTACACCAAGATCGTCTTCTTTACGTGTCCGAGCAATAATTGATTCGGGTGATTGTTGGCTCCTTAACGCCATGCTATCTTCAGTTTTCACTACTTTACCGCGCAAAGAATTGGCATAAACATCGACAATTTCGACATCGACAAACTTTCCGATCATATTTTGTGTCCCTTCGAAGTTTACCACCCGATTATTTTCGGCACGGCCAGAAAGTTCCATAATATTTTTACGTGAAGGGCCTTCAACCAGAATACGTTGAATGCTACCCAACATTGTTCGGCTATAATTCATAGCTTGTTGATTAATACGTTGCTGAAGTAGATAGAGGCGTTGTTTTTTTTCATCTTCACTCACATCGTCAGGCAAATCAGCGGCAGGCGTACCAGGGCGTGGTGAGTAGATAAAACTAAAACTCATATCAAAATTAACATCAGCAATCAGTTGCATGGTTTTTTGAAAATCATCTTCGGTTTCACCAGGAAAACCAACAATGAAATCTGAACTGATGAGGATATTAGGTCGTGCTTTACGTAATTTACGGATAATACTTTTATACTCAAGGGCTGTATGTGATCTTTTCATCATCGTCAAAATACGATCTGAACCACTTTGAACCGGAAGATGCAAGAAGCTAACAAGTTCAGGGGTATCTTCATAGACAGCAATAATATCGTCGGAAAACTCAATTGGATGACTGGTGGTAAAACGGATGCGATCAACACCATCAATGGCGGCAACCAGACGCAATAATTCTGCAAATGAACAAATGCCACCGTCAAACGTTGCTCCACGATAGGCATTGACATTTTGACCCAATAAGTGAATTTCACGTACTCCTTGCGCGGCTAATTGTGCGATTTCAAATAACACGTCATCACATGGTCGGCTTACCTCCTCACCTCGTGTATAAGGTACGACACAAAATGAGCAGTATTTATTACACCCTTCCATAATGGAAACATAAGCGGAAGGGCCTTCTGCTCGTGGTTCCGGTAATCGATCAAATTTTTCAATTTCTGGAAAACTGATGTCGACAATTGGACTACGCGTCCCCTTAACTTGATTGATCATCTCTGGTAGACGATGCAAAGTTTGTGGGCCGAAAATAATGTCAACACTAGGAGTACGTTGACGAATGAAATCCCCTTCCTGTGAAGCGACACAACCACCAACACCAATAATAATATCAGGATTAAGCTCTTTTAGATTTTTCCAGCGTCCTAATTGATGAAATACTTTTTCTTGCGCTTTTTCACGAATTGAGCAGGTATTTAGTAGTAGAATATCGGCTTCTTCAGCAATCTCGGTTAATTGATATCCATGGGTGC
This sequence comes from Eurytoma adleriae, assembly GCA_900480045.1. Classification (NCBI taxonomy): domain Eukaryota; kingdom Metazoa; phylum Arthropoda; class Insecta; order Hymenoptera; family Eurytomidae; genus Eurytoma; species Eurytoma adleriae. The sequence goes on from UXGC01001186.1 coordinate 29,871, forward strand.
TGTTGAGCAGGTCAGCCATTTTCGATGAATCATATTCATTCATCTGGCAACCCCAGGTTTTAATGTATAGTTTTTTATTCGTCAACATTTTGTCTATCCGAAGTTTTTAGCAGCAAAATCTGTCATACTGAAAACATTATGTATTAAATTAGAAAATTTTGGTATGTATTGTATTCGTTTGGGGCATCGCTGACCAGTATGTAGAATAGATTATTAGTAAATGACTTAAGAAAAACTAGCCCTACTATTAGATTAATGACTATAGATAGCTAAGTTGATATGAATAGAGTAGATGAAAATTATGACATTGTAGTCGTTGGTGCAGGTATGATAGGCGCAGCCATGGCAATTGGATTAGCCAAAGAAGGTTGGCGGATCCTGTTACTTGAACATACTAAACCGGCACCTTTCGATCCGTTAGAGCAGCCTGATTTACGCGTTTCAGCGTTGAGTTGTACTTCCGTGGATTTACTCAAGCAACTTGGTGTATGGAATAATGTTTTAAATATGCGCGTTGCCCCGTATCGAAGATTAGAAACATGGGAAGGGGAAAATACACATGTAATGTTCGAAGCAAGCAGTCTGGGTTTACCTGAACTGGGTTATATGGTTGAAAACCGTATTTTACAATTGGCATTATGGCAACAATTTTCTCAATATTCCAATCTTACCTTGCTATGTCCGGCTAAATTGGCCGCAATGCAGCGTCACCATCAACAGTGGAAAATTACCTTAAATAACAATCAGCAAGTTTTGGCAAATTTAATTATTGCTGCTGATGGTGCCCATTCACAGGTGCGTTCTTTGGTTGGAATTGGCAGTAACGGTTGGCAGTACGGTCAATCATGTCTGCTTATTACGGTTAAGATGGAACAACCACAACAGGATATTACTTGGCAACAATTTTTTTCTTCTGGCCCGCGCGCTTTTTTGCCTTTATTTGATCATTGGGCCTGTTTGGTTTGGTATGATAAACCTGCTCGAATTAGACAATTACAAGCTATGACTCTGGAGCAACTGAGGCAAGAAATTATTTCAGCTTTTCCAGCTCGCCTTGGCTCACTGCAAGTTGTTGCTAAAGGTAGTTTTCCACTGAACCGCCATCACGCTAATCGTTATGTTGACGAGGGGCTAGCGTTGATTGGCGATGCTGCTCATACCATCAACCCACTTGCGGGACAGGGAGTCAATCTCGGTTACCGTGATGTTGATAGTCTATTAAAGGTATTGATTGATGCCAAGAGGCATTTATTACCTTGCTATGCTAGAAAAACTTTACTTATTTATCAAAAAGATAGAACGCGAGATAATAAATTGATGCAGGCAGGTATGGATGTTATCTATACACTATTTAGTTCCCAGTTAGCGACTGTAAAATCTGGCCGAAATTTAACCTTAATGGTGGTACAACAGCTAAGTAGCGTTAAGAAAAAGGTACTTAAATATGCTTTAGGTTTATGAAATAAAGATGGTTATGCTATTTTCTGACTGCTGTGTCGTGACACCTTGTTCTTTAGATAGAGAAGAGTGTCAAAATTAATTAAATTGTGAGATGGATCCAAAAACCATCATTTTTGTTATTCATTTATAATTCACGTGTTATACTGTTAGATAGTTGTTTGTTTTTATTCATAAAGTTTATAGTCCATGGTTAGGAATCTCAATCAATACAGTAAGGCATTAATGGAGGTGTTTTGAACTCAATATTTCTATTAAATTCTGA
>UXGC01001187.1:0-31588 GCA_900480045.1 Eurytoma adleriae
CTTATACTCTTATTGTTCAAGACAAAAATAATAAATTTAACAAAAAAGACTTTAATGGGTTAAAAGAAATTATCGCACTACCTGGTAACTATTTTAAGGTTATTGAACCACCGATAAAATCTAAAAATAATTTTTTTAACAAGTTAAGGCAAAAATTAACTAAAAATAATATAACCATAATTTATATCCAGCATATAGGATATGATACTAAGCCCATAAAAGAAGTACACTCTTGTTATATTTAATTAATTGACAAAAAATTATTTCAGTAAAGTACATCCAATAAATTTTCGATCACTTTATAGTTTATTAAACAAACAGAGAGCTTTGAAAATAAACTCTCTGTTTATTGATTATTGCGCGTTATATTTTTATTTATAAACCCTACGCAACTATAATAAAAATTGAAATTTATTAGCAAAAAAAAATAATCTTAATAGAATTAGAATAATGAGAAATAATCATAATTGACGTTAGAGAGTTAAATTTAAATATGTTACCAATTGATTTTAATAATAAAATATCCTATTCTCCACTCTATACTCAAGCATCTAATAATAACGATGAAGATTTAGCTGATAAATATCCCGATTTAAAAATACAATCAACGGATCCCTCCCCAGCAAGAAAATCGCATGACAAGATTGCGACCAATAGCGATAAACTACATCCATCGGAGCAGGTCATATCACTATTTTTATCAAATAAAAAAATTGAATCAGAATCCGATGAAAACCAATACCAGTTATGTCACAAAGAACTATCCACTATCATGACCTCAGCCTATGAAAAAAGTCTAACTTTTCGGCGATTATTTAATTATGCTTATGATACCAATCTTTGCGATGGTGACAAATGGTATCTATCAACTCAAGATGCCTTTAGCACCACTGTCACTGCAGAAGAGATAAAAGCGGAAAATGGTAAAAAAATTATATCCCTTACTACTGATCCTGCAAATTGTTCGCAATTTAATGAGGATTACCAACAAGAAAATGGTAATTATGCTCTGTTTAGTTTGATCCGCGCATTTATGCATGAAATCGTTCATGCGTTAACAATGCTTCCTGACGAGGATAATAATCATGACAGAGGTGCAGTTGTAGAATATACCAATATTATTCTTAAAGAAATGGGCAATAAAGAACCTGCCAGGTTTAAGTATTAATATAATGCAGGTTAACATTAATAAATTTTAATATATCTTTATGTTAGCTTTTTTCGCTTTGAGAAATTAAATTTAATCTGACAGATATTATATAACCAATTAATATTTCTGTCAGATCAAAATAATTTCATTTATCGTGAGAAAAAATCACATTAATTGTTATTAATATTTAGTTGAAATCTATTTCTTTCCGCTTTTTGAAATGACAGAATTGGTGGAAAATTTTGATTACATGTTATTATCTCAATTTCACTAGTCGACATATTATATTTAAAACTTACTTGCCCACGAATAGCTGGTCTATTCTGGTTACTAATAATAGAAATATTAGCATTATACAAATTGCCATCTTGTGGAAAGGTACCAATACATTTATAATCTGTATTTGCTTTAATATATATTGGATTACATACAAAAGAAATATTAAATACAAGCTGATAAAATATATTATTGTTACCTGTATTATTGTTAAGTTGTATCGCTAATATATCGGTATACTTAGGAAATACGGTAAATCTTGATAAGCCTGCTATCTCTGATAGATCTGGTGTATCGTATTGCCAAGTTTTTGTTATGTTACCAGGGGCGTTATTAGCTGCATAATCCTTCCATCCTTGAACTTGTGAAAGTCTACCAACTCTGACAGAATTAAATTTATCATTCAGTTCTGTAGAAAGGCGATACTCTTGATTAGATTCTCTATATAAAAAACCATCACCAGTATAATTTTTTCCTTTATAAAAAATAACACCTGTTGAAAATAATTGATTATTATTCATAAATATCCTTTTATTTTATAATGTTGATTAAGTTTATTTAATAATATACAAAAATTTAAAGTCATATACAGCAATATAAAAATTTAATGTAAATTTTATATTATATTTCGTGTAGTGATGCGCAAGTTACTTTTAATAAAAAAACAAAACTTTATCTAAAATTAATTTATTTTTCAATTAAATAAAAATAATTTATAAGAAAAACAATTAACACAAATATAAAATTGATTCTTTAATCTAGCGATTTAAATTATTTTTACCATAAAAAATATCAATATATTTTATATTTAAAAATAATAAAATAATTTATATACTATAATTAGTCTGTTTGTTCACTACCTGGTTGAGAAAAAATCTATGAAAAAGATGCTATTACTAATAACCTATGTTTATGTTGTCGGATGTACTAGTCAAACAGAATCATTGCCCCCCACTAAAACCATCGGCATGGCAAATCCTGCCTCAGTTTATTGTATTAAAAAAGGGGGAAAAATTAACATTGTCAAGACAACTAAAGGCGAAGTCGGTTATTGCCACCTCGCTAACGGTGTTAGTATCGAAGAGTGGACACTATATCATCAAGATCATCAATAAGTTATTGTTCCTTATATAGCAATTGCTACTGACTAAACTTTTTTCATATGCAACTTGCTATCGTAAAGCTAAAAATCAGATTATTACAAATATGATTGTATCTTTTAGAAAAATAATACTGTCATCCAAAATGTATCGATAAAAAACACTTTTTTATAATAGTTGTAGTTACTTTATTAATGACACTACTGCGTAGAAATCAGCTTAAGTTAAAAAAATGTTATTGAAGGGTTAAAATAAGCATCTATTATTAATATCGTTACATAACTATTAATTGAGGTGACTAATGAAATCATTTACAAAACTCGTTGCTATCGCTTCTGTATTAACATTTGGTTATATGTCAGCTATGGCTAGCCCAATAGGCGGTTTAGGTCTCCCTATCTCTGGCTTAGATAAAGTTTTAGAAACATCAGAAAATGTGGCTAATACTGGTGCTGATGCTGTAAATACAGCTACTAATACTGGTGCTGATTTTGTCAATAAAGCCACTGATACTGGTGCTGATTTTGTCAATAAAGCTACTGATACTGGTGCTGATGTTGTGAATAAAGCCGCTGATACTGGCGCTGATTTTGTGAAGAAAGCTACTGATACTGGTGCTGATGTTGTGAATAAAGCCGCTGATACTGGCGCTGATGTTATTAAGACAGGTGTAGAGACTGCCAAGACCGCTATAGGAGCGGCTACAAGTACCGCTTCAACAGTAACTGATCATGCAGAAATAACAGAAGAGTTAGAAAAAGCAGATGTTGCAAAAGGCTTATTGTAAGGCATAATCTTGCAATACAAATAAAGCGTTTAATTAATTAATACCTCTTCATTAAAATTAATAAAGAGGTATTTTTTTCAATAATAATTAATAAAAGCAAAAATAAATATTAATGATCTCAATTTGATGCAACAGATCATTGTTAAAGCATAATTACTTTTTTGTTATTAATAGTTTTTGGATTAAAATCATAAAGTACTTAGCCTGTTATCATACTTAACCCACTGCTCATAAATTATATAAGTATCTTAAAATTACAATCTACTAGTAAAATAAATCTCATTTTAGATTAATTAGAAAACGCTGCTTAACTTTATATAGTTATAATTAATATACAAATACTTATGTTTAACTATCTAATTTTTAAATGAAAAAAACAAATAATATCATGATTAAATTAGATGAAAATATAATTCAACCAAGCAATGCAAATACTCTTAATTCAACACAAAATTATTAGAAGATAATTTTTACAGTGAGATATTTTACATTTTTATTGTCGGTACAGCAAAATAAGCCGATATAATAGCAATCAAGCTATAAAATATTATTATTAAAAAATCACTTAGATAATTCATTGCAATGGTCAAATATTGACCTATTATTTAATAATAATTATCATTCTTATTAAATGAAGAGAAAACCGTAATGAAACTATTATCTAAATTATTTATTTTCATAATTCTGCTTGGCACCAGTGCTATCTCAATGAGCACAGTGTCAATATCCAGCCAAATTACCGATGTAGAGCCAACAGAAGAGCAGAGTAACGCGACTGAAAGTTCAAATCCAATATCACCAACAACTGCTGTTCCTGATTGCAGCCTGCCCCATAATAAAAAATGTTATCCCAGCTCCAATGCGACAGACTCTGTCTCAATAAAGGGGACAATTAAGCGGGTTACTATAAACCGAAATCCCCAAAATTGAGTGTAGGGAAATCCATGCCAGGGAAGGAGTTCGTTCGTTCCTAGGCGGATTGTTAATCAATAGCATGACTTAACTTACTAAGCTTTCTATCTTGCCAACCTGAAGTTTGTATTGAATACCCCTATTCATTCAATCGAATTAACTTATTTACCTTTTTTAATGCTAATTTGCCATTGGGCGGTGCCAGTTTGTTGAAAATCAATCACTTCATGACCTGACTTAGCAGCCCACTTCGGAATATTTTCTGTCGCTTGGGCACAATCGTATTTAATAATTAAAATATCACCGTTTATCATTAACTCTATCGCTTTTTGCACTTGAATCAATGGATATGGGCATAACTTTCCCCTGGTATCTAATTGAATTTCACTCATATGTGATAACCTCTATGATTTTATTTGCCATGGACGGATGATAGTAAAATAGCTAGTGAGCCAACTACCAAAAATAATACAAGGAATAAACACCCAACCTTGCCATGCAAACCAAGCGGTATTAACCAATGTATTACCTAACATGCAGCCACCCGCCAAACCGCTACCCATGCCCATTAATAAACCACCAATAAAATTTTTTACCATTGTGGCCAAACCTGGATTTCTAAATCTGAACTCTTGACTTCCCTTTGCGGCAATAAACGAACCCAACAAAATCCCGATTAATAAATAGCCGGCCCAGTCAAAAAATTTTAAATTCCCGTGAATCAACAATGAAAATAATTGCGCGCTGGGTCCGCTAATACCAAGCCCGCCAATCCGACCAGCAGATAAACTTGCCGGCCAGGCTAATAACGCCATGATTCCTACTAACATTGCCGTAATAAATGGATGCCAACGCGCTTCAAATAATAGATGGCTAATTCCTGTCTTTTTTGCTGTTATTTTTGCTACATTGATAGGTTTCCACTGTTTGATATGTCTAATGGTTAAATAGATTGTTAGTGATATTAAAATAAGCATAATAACATAGGGTGATACATGAAAAGTTTGCGTAATTGTTCCGCTATCTAATATCTGGGAAGTAATCGGTGAAAAAAAAGATTTACTGACCGGTAAACGGACAAACCAACTGGCTAGGATAAAGCCAATAACAGCAATGATACTGCCAACTAAACCTTCAGCTGTTCGATAATAGGCGCCCGTAGAACAAGATCCGGCTAATGCCATGCCACTACCAAATAGAATGCCACCAACAATGGTTGCTAACCATAAAAATTTGGCATAAGGGAGTATGACTAATCCTAGACTTTGCAAGCCAAATAACCCAAAACTCTGAATAGAAATAACGATTAAAATAGCAATTATCATTTCACCATCACGAAATAAATAGAAATCTCTTAATCCGCCGGCTAAACAAAAACGCCCTCGTTGCATAATAAAACCAAGCAATCCACCTAATACTAAACCCGATATATGAGATAAACTTATCATTAATATCATTCCTAAAATTAAAATAACATTTTATAAAATCGAACTTTTTGAATTCTTGATAAAAAGCACAGTTTTAAATATAGTCTAGTTGTTGGGGATTACTTTTTATTAGCTAAAATAAATTTGTTAAATCAAAGGATTAGTTTTTTATTTCTGTTTAAATATATTTAACACTATTTACCACAATATTTAATTCAAATTAAGCATAATAAAAATCTTATCCTGCTTTAAGCATCATTAAATTTACTAAATCTTATTTTATTTCTAACAATTAATGTTTCTGTCTATTATTTATAAAGATAATTTTATGTTTGAATGGCAATAATCCAATGAAAAGTGTACTAAATAGTCTTCCGGTATTTGTTGCTGCTGCTGAAGCTAACAGCTTCTCTCAAACAGCAGAAAAATTACATTTAACGCGCTCATCGGTAGCAAAAAAAATTGCTCAATTAGAAGCAAGACTGGGTATTACCCTATTTCATAGGACAACCCGCACACAAAGTTTAACTGAGGAAGGAACACTATATTATGAATATTGTCGACGTGCTCTCGATGAGATAGAAAAGATAGAAGACATCCTCAATAGCGGTAAGCTTGAAACTTGTGGCAAATTTAGACTCTCCATGCCGGTTTTATTTGGTCATTTATGTATCGCTCCACTACTCATTTCTTTAATAAAACAGTACCCCAAACTAGAACTAGAAATGTCATTTAACGATCGTATTATTGATCTTATCGAAGAAGGAATTGATTTATCAATTTATATTGGCACACTGCCTGATAGCAGTAATCTTGTCGCTAGAAAAATTGGCAAACACCGTATGACAATTTGCGCTTCTCCCTCATATCTTGCTCAGATGGGTGAACCACAAACAATTATAGAATTGGCGCAACATTTCGCTGTCGCTTATAGCCATTCAAATCGAATACAAAAATGGCGACTCAAAGACGATAACGGTGGTATATACGAATTCAGACCGAAAACAAGATTAATGATGGATGATATGCAAGCAATAAAAGACGCGATTATTTCAGATGCAGGTATTGCCTGGCTCCCTGATTGGTTAGTTAGAAAAGAACTGATCGATGGGCGTCTGAAAGAAATTATGCCTCGTGCAGGCGAAATAACTTTTTCTATTTATGCGGTATGGCCAAAAACGCCTTACCTTTCGCGTAAAGTTCGGCTCATTGTTGATACTCTAGTTAATGATTTACCCGCTTATATGGAAAAAATAGCGGCGCCAAACTGAGTAGATTTGTACTTACTCGTATTTTACATGCCAGTAAGTACATCATCATACTTAGGCTATAAGACTAGCCATTTTTGCATTAGCATTAGCAATTCCCTGTTCTTTTCCATGCGGTTTCATATCCATCCCTTCGGCATAAATAAACTCCACATCAGTGATACCAATCAATCCTAAAACCGATTTCAGATAAGGTGTTACTGCATCCGTCGGTTGTCCCAAATGAATACCACCGCGAGAACTGACAACAACTGCACGCACACCTTCAACTAATCCCATCGGATAAGTTTCAGTATATTTAAATGTAACACCTGCACGAGTAACAAGATCAAACCAATTTTTCAGTTGGGTTGGCACATTCAAATTATACATGGGTGCTCCGATAACAACCATGTCACTCCCTTTTAATTCAGCTATCAATTTATCTGATAGGGCGACAGCGTTAAAGGCTTTTTCACTGAAATTAGTCGCTCCTCGCATCGAATTAAACAGTTCATTATCCAATACCGGAAGATTAAGCGTGGCTAAGTCACGGATTGTAACTTCATCTTGTAATCCTTTTAATTGTCTTTTCGTCAGAAAAGTATCAATCAAGGAATTTGTTTGAGAATTATTTCCCATGATGCTGGATTTTAAAACAAGAATTTTATTCATAATATACTTCCTACTAAACTTTTATTTTATTATTTCAGCGCTGAATTTTTCATTACAAGCTTGTAACTTACAATACATTAGATTTTACTACTAAAAAAAATTGTTAGTGTTGAAAGAAAGAATTTATATTGATTCCAATAATGCAACAATTAAAAAAATAAAAGCCTCAACATAATATTAGCGAGGCTTTTATTTGTTCCAGCTTAAGTTAATTAAGTAATGTGTAATTTTAAGCAAATTATTTAGCTGTTTTTGTTTTTTTAGGCACTGAAGGTTTTTTTGTTGCTTTTAATTTTTTAGGCTCATTTTTCTTAGCTTTTTTAATCGCAATTTTTTTTACCTTCTCATCTTTTGGGATCTCATATTCAAGAAGAATTTTAAGTAAGCCATCACATAATTCAGCACTTTGAATTTTAGCATTTTTACCTAACGAATATTGGGCAGAGAACGATCTATGAGAAATACCTTGATGCAGCCATTCGCCTTTTTTTGGTGTTTCTTCTTTATGATCACCAACAACAAACAATTGTCCATTAGAAAACGAAACATCTAATTCATTTTCAGTGAAACCTGGCACACTGATTATTAGTTCATAATGTCTATCATCAATTTTCTTTAAATTATAGGATTCACTTGGCAATGCTAGTGGCTTAACACCCGTTAAGTGACTAAATAACTTATCTATCTTATCAAATCTGTCAGAATACAAATCATTTGTTAAAGCTGGAAATAAACTTAATGGACGAATCATAATAGACCTCCTAATATAACTTAATTAAGCGTGGAGAACGTTGTTCTCTATTATTCTTATAGGAGTTACTGCGGATTTTTCCACTTATTTATTACAATTTAAATCCACTGGTAAATAAAAACACAGAATAAACAGTTAGTTATTCAGTAGGGTTTTATTCACTAGTTTTTAATTTAATATCATCATCAATCAAAGATTCAATTAAGAAATTAGCAATTAATCCTGACGCTAACAAAATTTGGTTGCCACAAATTACAAAAAATCCACTTGCTTTTTTTCCAGAGGAAACACAGCGTTTATTGCCCTTCTTTTCAGTGATCCTAAAATAGAATAAATTTATCTGTGCTGATGAAGCTCATTTTTTATTTAAAAAAAATGAAATATTGACCACAACTAATGAAATTTAGCACTAAATAATAGGGGCATAAATAAATATCCACGCCCCTTATCAATCCGCCATAACAAAATAGAAATTTATCTATAATGAATAGCTTAAAATTTAATTTGCCAGTTTTAAACCAATTATCCCAGCAAAAATTAGTCCCAGGCTTAATAAGCGGAATAAACTTGCCGATTCACCAAGAAAAATAATCCCAATTGTCGCCGTGCCAAGCGCTCCAATACCTGTCCAAATAGCATATGCCGTACCGGCAGGCAGCGTTTTCATTGCATAAGCTAATAACCCTATACTAAACAACATGGCTACTAAAGTGATAATACTGGGGGTTAATCGGGTAAATCCTTGGGTATATTTCAATCCTATTGCCCAAACAATTTCAAGTAAACCGGCTATCAATAAAACTAACCAGGCCATCATTCCTCCTAATCACTCGGGGTCGTCCCCAATAAAATGCTATTTCTCAGGTCGTCCTGAGCAACAGATGAAACTGAAAAAATTATAACCAGGCAGTATTATAACTTCAACATTATGTATGATTACTTAATTGCCATTGAAGATTAGTTTATTTAATTAAAATTTGATGTTCTATTTCTGTTACTATTTTCTGCAAAGGTGTCATAAATCTTAGCCAACTTGCTTAGTTTTGTCGCATTCTGGATAATAAATTATCCTTATTTATCCACCAGGGCAATCACAGCACTGCCCCTGGCAGCTTGTCATTTTTGTTAAACTCTATAGAAGTCTATAACCGTCGGGAACTAAAACTGGCTATAATTAATGCATGTTGATTAAACCGTCTGGCTAGCCGCTGATACGGGTTGAATAGTATATATTTTATTCATTAAACGCTTCAGACTATCAGCAATCTCAATTCTTATTTTTGCAGCTTGCAATATATTATTTTGTTCCCAATGCTTAATTGTATCTTGCCCAAAGTATTGAATAAAAGATCGTTTTCTATCTTTTATTATTGCTATGATTTTTGCAGTATCGATATTGTATTTGCTATCTTTATCACGATAAGGAAAATCCTTTTCTCCCATCAACCAGTTTTCATGAAGATAGTCTTCTATTGCGTGATCTGGTAATACCTGGAGCCGATACGCCACCTCTAAAGCAGGCATTAACTCTTTGTTGAAATTATTGAAATCTTTCGCTTCAAAAATATTATTTTCTACCGCAACTTGTCCTCTAATTGTTGATAATAAAGGACGACTACGAGGAACTGAGCTAATACCTGTTAATGAATCGGGCAGATTATTGGAAAAATTAGCATCTTTTTCCGTAAATAGGCTAGTCGAAGCCAATGGATTTTCTGGGCGAGCACCCTGCATAGCTCGTTGATAGCTTTCATTTTTAGCAAGCCCTCCAAAACCCAAAGTTCCAGAACCACCGAAATCTACCGTCATACCTTTAAATTCTGTCGGATGAATACGCTTATCAATAAAATAGCCAAAATTACAGAATGCAAAATTTAAATAATCCCAATTATTTAATAATCGTGATACGAAAAAATGTTTTAGTTGTTCATCGCGCAATTTTTGCGGTAGCAGTTTATTCATTTCCTCTAACATGGTAAATTTTATTAAATTTTTATTTTTTATTTGAGCTAATACATCAGGCTTAGCTAAATGGCTTTTATTAGATTATTTTTGCAGGATATTTGTTAATTCACAATCGGCCTTATTAAATATTTCTCTTAAAGACTGATATTTAACAACGCTTTTTTTTATATAACTATCTAACAAAAGTTCTTCTATTGCTGATTTTTTAATTATCTCAATCATCATTTTTTCATCTAGCAAAAAATCACCTAAGTCTTTGAAACTTGGTTCAACTTGAGAGGCAACACAAGCAAAGCTGGATAAATTTTTGCCATCTTGAAAATCGCCTCTTGTTTTCTTATTAAAAATAAAAAAATCATCGCAATCATTACACAAAAGCATTCTGGGAGCATCTAATCCTGTCATACTAAAAATCCCCCCCATAATCACTTATTCGGCTGCCACATAATTACTATAAAAAGGATTTTTTACTCGAAATAATTCATTGTTATATTCAATATATTGGGCGGCTCGAGTATATAAAGCGCCATTCGTTTCTTTTTGTACAATTTTCCCTGACTTGAAACTAATCGGTCTTTTCTTCATTAACGCGTCAGAACCATTATTGGGGAATAGATGGGAAAATAGTGGAAAGTCTTGCTTATAACATTGGCTTAAACTGTATTCTGTCGGAGATAAACGCTTACCATGCTGAAAAAGAGCAATATTATTCCAATTAGTGTGCAAATTGGGATGTAACATTTGAGTGAGCTCCTTCTCAGAAACAATTAATACTCTTCCTGCTTTTGTTGGCGACAATAACAGATAATTAGCAGTCTCTTTTTTGTCCAATCTCCATTACCGGCCTGATCATCGAACAGCCTTTTAATTTCCGCATGTTGGAGTTGTTGTTGAATGTAAGGCAAATGCAAATATTTTTTATATAAGCTGTTTGCGGTGATCTTAATAGAATCCGCACCTTGCGTTCTGGTCGCTATGAGCGTTTGAATAAAAGCATCATTATATTTAGCTAACTCCATCAGATAGGGTTGCCGATCAAAATAATTGAGAAACGCAGGGATCATTGTTGGATGCGCTTCTAGCTTATTAATTAATTGCAATGAAGGTTTTTTTAAATAATTTTCTATTAGTTTATCGACAAAATTATTGATTTCTGGATTTTTTATAAATAGCGCTTTGCTAAAAATATCCAATAGTGATGGCGTCACATTGGTAAGATTAACGGTAGAGTGCTCTAGAGAATGAATGACTTGCAACGCCAATTTGGTTTTTAGTTGGCTACATTTATCATCAATACTATCGATACTGGTTAGAATGCTTCTCCCTTGAGGATTAAAATGATTAAGCTCAAACTCTAGATTATGCTCATTCCATTTACTAGGCAAAGAAAGGGTAAAATTATCAATCGTATTATCTAAAATAGCGCCAGAGAAGTTAGTACCATGAATAGATACTTGTTGCAAATTAGCATAGCTTAAATCAGTTTGAGTCAAATCTGCATGGGCCAAATTAGCATGCATCAAATTAGTATGGCTCAAAGTCGCTTGAGTTAAGTCAGCATTGATTAAATCAGCATTCACCAGATTAGTTTCTTTTAAATTCGCTCTTAACAAGTTTGCATTATTTAACTTCGCATCATTTAAAATCGCCCTATAGAGATCAACGCTTATTAAATTAGCATTATTTAAGTTGACGCGATGCAAAATAGCGCCATTTAAAGAAGCTTTATGTAGCGTCGCGTTAGTTAGATTAAGGTTTGATAGGTTGCTGCCGGATAAGTTAGCATCGGAAAAATTAACGAAAGTGAGATCGATTTTTTCAGCAAAAAGCGTGGAAAAATCGATATTATGCAAATTCTTGCTGGATAAATCGATAATCGTATTTTCTTGTTGTATTAGTAATAACTCTTTCAATTCATTCAAAGATATTTGCTCTAACTGAACTGTATTTGATTGAGCTGCTAATTTTTTAGCACCCATTTTTGCGCCCTTACCCCCCAACCCTTGGATTTTTAGTTGATAGAGTCTTTCTCCTATTGGAACCGGTGCTAACGCCAAATTACCTGCAGTATCACGCAAATACTTCCTGCCAAATGGCTGCCCAGTTTCTGGATAGACCTGTACGTAAATATCTTTACCCGATTGCCGACCAATCTTTGTGACTGGTACTTCTTTTAACTGTGCAGGGTGGTAAGCGGTTTCTATTTTAAATCGCTCACTATGAGCCACTGGGAAATCATTTGCTTTTTTTTCCAGCGCTTCGACTAATTGAGTTAATCCACTCAATTGCTGTTGGCTCTGCTTTGCCACTTTTTTTAAAGCATGAATCCCTTTTAAGCCACCCGATGCCAACAACTCAAATCCTGGATCGGCACTACGCAAAAAAGCAGTGCCTAATTCAGCAAAAAGATTGGCAGGCAAACTATTTGTTACATGAGGAATACCCGATTTAAGTAATTGCTTAGCACCTTGATGTAATGCCTGGCGGAGTGTCGCCTGCTTTAATGCGGTTTGAAGACCATTAACGGCTGCTTCCCCTACCGCAATACTAAATCGATTGCTAATATGAGCCGCTTTGGCGAGAAAAGGGAAAAAACCGCTAACATCAAATAAGGCAGCGCCAACCGCTTGGCCGGTATTACCTTTTCGCACTTCAGTGATTGTGGTATAGAAAGGAATAAGATGTAAGAAAAAAGTGTCAACTTTTTGCTGGATAGTGGGCTGATAACCTTCCTGTTGCAATTTTTCAGCTAGCCTATTGCGATGTAATGTCGATAAGCTACTGAGTAAAACTTGTGGTTTCTCATCCGCCTGTTTTAGCAAAGAATCAACATGCAGTCTTAATTGGTAATCATCATCGTCACGAATTTTATGATCGTGAGGAAACAGATCCAGGATGGCTTTTTTATCATAATCGACCCGATATAGCTGATAACGCCCTATTTCGGTATTGGCTTGCTTTTGCAATGCATAAATACGTTCTTCTCCATTAAAAATACATTTAAGCATATCAATTGAATCAGGAACACGGGTAATTAATGCACCAGAAGCCACCATTCCTAGCCTTGCTGGTGGCGGAAGTGGTGCGCTCCTTACACTGCCCTGAGCATTAAATTCAGCTTTTACTAGATAAATTTGAGCTTGTTGAATAAATTGCTGTTCTGCTTCACTGAAAGCGTTAAAAACCTGAGGTAAAAGTGTCAACTCCGTTTGCTTAAAAATATCTGCCAGCTGTTGATTTTGATTATTAAAAACCTTATCTATATTGGGTAATACTACTGCGTTACCCTGTCTGTCATGATATTTAACATCGCTATTTTTATACAAATAGTTATTTAACCATGTCTGCTCAACGTTATGCTCTATTAATTGTTGGCGAGCCAATTCCGGCCGACTTTTCCAATTATTAACACGTTGAACCCATTGGACAAAAGGGTTATTTTTACTATGCTCCGTTAGATGGTCAAAGTAAATATGATAAATCGAGAACATTTTCGCTTTATCAATCTCATGTGTGATTTGTTGATAGTTATTTTTTAATACACTATGGATCAAGGCGGGTAATTTGAAATATTGAATATATTCAACAGGTAGTTTTTCCTCTAACAACATAGTTTCTAGCCACATACCGATATTAATAATCTGATCCAGGCTCATGCTATTAAAATCAGCACCACTTTCGCTTAATAATGCTGTTCCTGCATGCAGATATCCCCATTCCGGCTGATTAATCACCATGTTTTGCAATCTTTGCTGATCATAAGAATTTTTCGGCTGCAAAAACAATGTTGGCATAATGTGGCTTAATACCTGTTGTTGATAATAATCACCAACATTAGCAGACAGTTGGTTAACTTCAATGTGGCTATTGAGTTGATTGAATACTCCTTGTTTCAAATTGTCATGATGGAATAGAGAATGCTGCTGTAATTTGATATCACAAATTTTTTTTAACAACCAACTATCAGCAGACGTATTAAATACCGCTTGCTGTAACCAATTAGCAATAACGGTTTGGCTATGGATAGCTGTGATTTGCTCGTTCTGACCAGATCCATATTGACCAAGCGGTTTTAACAGTAATCGGGCAAGTTCAGATATTTTGCTATTATCATTTTTACAGCGTGCAACATAATTAATAACATGATTAACAAGTTCACCTGCTGGTATAGCCTTTTTATCATGATTGATTATGCCCTCTTTAATTAACAGTAAACGTAAAAGTCGATTTTGTTCATCATGGGCAATATTATAAAATTCGTTAATTGTTATTGATAAGTTGATTTTTTGATTATCAAAAGATTGATTATTAAAAATAGCGCTATCATTATTATTTGGCCACCAAGTTAATGATTTTCCTTTCTCTTCTTGCTCATTATCTATTAAATGTACCGGATACCCCGCTGCATTTGCTTGATTTAATTTCATTTCGATCTCTTTTTTATTGTCTAATGTCGATGTCATCCAGATTGGCGATGTGAAAGCGTGATTTATGATTGTCATTATTAATTCCATGTAAAAATTTAACAAATAAATCATATTTGAAACAATTTACCGATAAAAAAAAACGATCATATTAATTAACAAAATAATATTTCATCAATCAATTACTTGATGTTAATTGGTTGTTTTAGCATGGTTTAATATTTTATTTACATAAAATTAATGACCATAACCTACCGTGATGGCTTGAGGGAAGTTAAAAATGGCCTGTCACATGGTCAATAACAACGACAAGGTTGGTTAGGATAATGAATTTTAGACCACTAAAGCACAAAAAGCGTGGATGAAATAGACGTTGAGTTTATTAGAATAGAACGATTTATTTTATCGAACATCTTTACCATAATATTATCAATAAATTACCACATTTAATTTATACAGAAAATGCAGTTGGCAACAAAAAATAGGCCTGTACTTAACCGCTATTGGAGGAGAGTAAAAAACCAGCAACAGCATATGTACAGGCAACTATTATTGCTTTAATAAATTAAATCAATAACCTAAAATCATGCTTGCAACTTATTATCGGTTATTGGTTTATTTAATTGTTCA
The DNA here is from genome assembly GCA_900480045.1 of Eurytoma adleriae. NCBI lineage: Eukaryota > Metazoa > Arthropoda > Insecta > Hymenoptera > Eurytomidae > Eurytoma > Eurytoma adleriae. The sequence continues at coordinate 15,345 of UXGC01001187.1, forward strand.
GCTAACACAGCCAGTGTTTGCATTTGCGCAGATGTTTGAACCATTTTCCCATCACGTGTCGTACGCATATCTCTAACAATACTCTCTAAACTTTGTTGACTTTCTGATTTTAATAATTCCATGGTGGCAAGTAGTTGACCGGTACGCCCAACGCCAGCTCGACAATGCATTACTGGTAATAATTTATTTTCATCATTTATCGCGCTGCTTCCCTTTTCCTTATAAAAATTAATTTTTTTATCGACAACTACATTAACATGCTCTGCTAATTCTTTTAATCCTTCATTACCTGAAGCCGTTAGATCCGGCCAATTAGAAACATGAATAACAGGGATAGTGACTTTAATATTTTGACTTTGATCGGTGACATGCAATAAATAGTCATGATAATCCAATTCGTCAGCCAGTTTACCCTCACCTTTATCAATTACCGTCACGGAAACATCACCATATTGGTTGTCTTGTCTAAAATATTCGGGTAATCCCACGCCTTTTTCTGGATTAATATCTTTGTCTGATGCCAATACAACTAATGCAGGTGTCCGATTAGCCACCAACATCTTAAAATAATCCTGCAGTGATGCAGGTTTTGGATATTGGCAAGCAATAGCAACATTTTGACCCGCTATTTGTACCCGATTAGCGGCTAGCAGCTGACCATTTGGGGCGGTCACCGCCGTTGCTTGTGCGGTCCAGATATTGCCAAATCGTTGATTCTCAATCTTCTGAATATATTGTGATTTGTCTATATTGGCATCACTAAATTCGTCCTTTAAGCGTTGAAATAAATCTTTAGCTAATATAGCGGCTTGTTGTTGCTCCTCTACCGACAATGTACGTAGCGGTAATGCCACGGCAGGTACCTCTGGGTCACTTAACATACGTTTTAATTTTGCCGGTAGCGTATCTGTATCAATCGTATTTTCTGATTTAACGGTATCTTCATCCATCCTAGCCGAGGATCTTTTCTCTCTAGTGTAATTGCCCGCTACTTTTTCAAATTGCTTGAGTAACTGTAGCTGTGTTTCTTGATTTAATATTTTTGCGCTAGTGGAATTTTTTATTTCACTGACAATTTCTTCTACACTCAATTTATTATTAGGTTTAGCTACTTCAGTTGCAGCAACCAAAAAAGCGGAGCGCTCATATCCTTTATTACCGTGTATTACAGGTAATACTTTATTGGGATCATATATTGCTTGACTATTTTTTTGGTAAAGCTCGGTCGAATGTTCTTGACTGGCTAGATTAATACAATCAGCGATAGTTTTTAAACCTTCATTATCGATACTATTTTTTCCTAGCCAATTATTAATATGCATAACAGGCAGTTCATATGCATGGTTACCTTGGGTAATTTTTATTTGATACATATCACAGCAAAATTTACTTACAGATTGATCTTTCTTATTCTGTTCCACCTGAACTGATACACTGCCATACTGGCCATTTTGCTTAAAATATTCAGGTAAACCTTCCGCCGCAATGCCCTTATTTGATGCCAATACAACCAGTATTGGCGTTTGATTATCAGCTAGCATTTTAAAATAACTTTCTAAATATTCTGCTTTAGGATATTCACTAATCATTGCCACATTTTTGTTGCCAATTTGCACACGATTAGCGGGTATTATCTTACCATCCGGCGCTTCAACTCGAGTTGCTTTAGCCAACAAAGGTTTATCATTTTTTTTGCTAGCGAGATTGCCAGTATCATTGTTAATTGTGCTTACCGACGTCGATGACATTAATGTATTAACTTCACCAGGTCGCAATTTATTTTGTGCTGGTATATCCAGAGTGTCTTTTGTGCCTAACGTTGGTTGACGAGAAAGCTGCGGAGGCTCGATTAACTTATTTTTCACCACAGTAGGTTTTGGTGCAAGTTCAGGTGGTGTTTCATCAATCTGAAAATTAAGACCACCATGACGTCGAGTTTTATTACTGTCTGGATCCGTTTCAGTATTAAGATGAGGCTTGTTCCGTAATAAAACAGACGTCGATTCGCTGTCTTTTACAATATTACGTCCTTGATAATTAGTTTTTTGTGTCCCAGCTTGGCCGCTCGATGCCTCATCTGAGGCATAATTGATATTTGGTGTTATATTACTATAAATCGGTGAAATATTAGGCATGATAAACCCCCTTACTTTAAGTTAAACTATTATTTTTTCAGCTACACATTGTTCTGATTTTTCAAGTAATAATTCAAAAATATCAACAAGTTCATACTCGTTAATCTCATATAAAGGCAGTCTTACCCATAATATAAGATGTTGTTCTTGATTAAGTGCGGCAACGGGTTGCCAACGTAGCTGGGTCAAATTATTAAAATGCAATAAAGATAACAGGGTAATATTTTTTTGCGTTAATTCATTTATATGACCTAAATCAGTAAAAATATACCAATCAAACTGGTTGATTAACCCTAGATAAAAGCGAAAATTATTATCAATAGTTAAACTAAACGCTTCCTGTTTGGATGTTTTTTCTATTGGCTCAAGGCCAATATGATTAAAAAGTGATGATACTTTTTGGTGGAAAATAGCAAGTTGATGCACTAAACAATACCTCTTATCGATAAATAACTTCTTTACTCACCGCTTTTATTTAGCGTTATTCTCATTATTTATTAAATAAAATAAAAAAGTGCTAATTAATTCCGCTCAATCTAAATTAATAAAGCAGAATAAATAGTCCATTTATACATTAAAAAATTAATTATTATTAATCATCCCCTTTTACAGAAAATAATTATTAGTTACAAATAAAAAACGATACAACTCGCCTGTTTTATAGCTAATAGAAAGTGATCAAATTAACAATTATGCAAAATAATTGTTACATCTCATCGGTTAGCACGTTTCAGCAAGTTGAGCTTTAAGCAAAATAGATTATAAAAATGGCGATCACCGCTTTTTTACTAATAACACCATTAGATGGAGCTAATATGAATAACGTTATTAAACCGCTGAGCTTGATTATTTTTGCTCTGCTGGGTGCCTTTTCATTGGGTTATATTGCCCTTAATCGAGGTGAGCAAATTAATGCCTTATGGATTGTTGTTGCCGCAGTTTGTATCTACATAATTGCCTATCGTTACTATGGGCGCTATATCGCCAATCACGTTCTTCGCATCGATCCAACGCGTATGACACCCGCTCTGCGTTATAATGATGGCTTAGATTATGTGCCTACAGATAAAAAAATCTTATTTGGTCATCATTTCGCCGCCATTGCCGGAGCTGGCCCGTTAGTTGGACCCGTACTTGCTGCACAAATGGGCTACTTGCCTGGTATGCTATGGATATTGGCTGGCGTTGTCTTTGCTGGTGCCGTACAGGATTTCATGGTGCTGTTTGTTTCTGCTCGCCGTGATGGGCGTTCACTTGGCGAACTGGTAAAAACAGAAATGGGCAATATCGCAGGGATAACAGTTCTTATTGCCTGCTTCATGATTATGGTGATTATTCTTGCTGTTCTAGCGATGATTGTCGTAAAAGCCTTAACCCATAGCCCATGGGGAACTTACACTGTGGCCTTTACCATCCCACTAGCCATTTTTATGGGGGTATACAACCGTTATATTCGTCCTGGGCATATTGGTGAAATTTCAATTATTGGTTTTACTTTCTTAATCTTTGCTATTCTTTCAGGTGAATGGCTGACTAAAAGTGAAAATTGGGCCTATTATTTCGATTTCGATGGTATTCAGCTAACCTGGTTATTGATCATTTACGGCTTTATCGCGGCAGTATTACCAATCTGGTTACTATTGGCGCCGCGAGATTATTTATCAACTTTCTTAAAAATTGGTACCATTATTGGGCTGGCTATCAGTATTATCATTACTGGCCCTACGTTACAAATGCCCGCATTAACCCAGTTTATTGATGGCAATGGGCCAGTATGGTCTGGTGAACTATTTCCTTTCCTCTTTATTACCATTGCCTGTGGCGCCGTTTCAGGCTTTCATGCTTTGATTGCATCAGGTACCACACCAAAAATGTTAGCCAATGAAAATCAGGCTTGTTTAATTGGATATGGGGGTATGCTAATGGAGTCGTTTGTCGCTATCATGGCATTAATCGCGGCTTGTATCATCGATCCAGCTGTCTATTTTGCGATGAATAGCCCAATGTTAATGTTAGCGCCTGTTGGTACCACGGACGTAGTGGCTTCCGCAGCGCAAATCATCAGTAGCTGGGGATTTCATATTACACCAGAAACCTTAACCAACATTGCCAATGAAGTTGGAGAACAATCGATTATTTCACGGGCAGGCGGTGCTCCAACCCTGGCTGTCGGAATGGCTTATATACTACATAGTGCATTTAGCGGTTTACTTAATGTCTCATTCTGGTACCATTTCGCGATTCTATTCGAAGCGTTATTCATTTTAACCGCTGTCGATGCAGGAACAAGAGCGGCGCGCTTTATGCTGCAAGATTTATTAGGTGTTATATCACCAGCACTGAAAAGAACAGATTCATTACCTGCCAATATTATTGCCACCCTACTTTGTGTATTGGCGTGGGGGTATTTCCTTTACCAAGGCATAGTCGATCCATTAGGCGGTATTAATACATTATGGCCACTGTTCGGTATTGCCAATCAAATATTAGCAAGTATGGCGTTAATGCTCTGCACCGTCGTTTTATTTAAAATGAAACGACACATCTATGCTTGGGTAACTCTATTACCTACATGTTGGCTGATCATTTGTACCATGACAGCTGGTTGGGAAAAAATATTTAGTAAAAACAGTAAGATCGGTTTTTTGGCTATTGCCAACAAATTTGAGTCGCTAATCAATAGCGGCAATATTCCGCCCCACTACAGCCAATCCCAGTTAGTGCAATTGGTTTTTAATAATCGCGTGGATGCAGGATTGACTATTTTCTTTATGATCACGGTGGTGATATTAGCATTGTTTTCAATCAGAACGATTTTAACCGCACTAAAATCAGCTACCCCAACCAGCTGTGAAACGCCCTACCTAGCATTAACAATAAATAATGAGAATGTAGTCGTTAATTCACAGCGAATTATTAATATCTAAACTCATGCTTATTAATGGCTAATAGCAAATAGACAAACCAATAATTAAGATAATAGAAAATAACGCTAAAACAATAATAGCCTGAAAATTTCAGGCTATTATTAGCAATAAAAAATAACGGTTCTATCACTCTATTGGTTGTTAACAAACACCCTACAACTAAAAGTGGGAGATGAGCTAAATATTATTTCACACGGGAAACATATTCACCGGAGCGGGTATCAACTTTAATTACCTCACCAATTTGCACAAATAGCGGAACTTTTACCACTGCGCCTGTACTTAATGTTGCCGGTTTTCCGCCCGTACCTGCTGTATCCCCCTTTAAACCTGGATCGGTATCAACCACTGCCAGTTCAACAAAATTCGGTGGCGTGATAGTAATAGGCTGTCCATTCCATAATGTAACAACGCAATCGGCTTGATCAATTAACCATTTTGCATTGTCACCGACCGCTTTTTCATCAGCAGCTAGTTGCTCAAATGTCTCATTATTCATAAAATGCCAAAACTCGCCATCATTGTATAGATAGGTCAAGTTCAGATCCATAACATCAGCACTTTCGACAGAATCAGTTGACTTAAATGTTTTTTCTAATAACTTATTAGAAATTAATTTACGGATCCGTACGCGAGCAAACGCTTGCCCTTTGCCTGGTTTGACAAATTCGCTTTCAACAATTGCACAAGGCTCGCCATCTAACATGATTTTAAGACCTGAGCGAAATTCATTGGTACTATAGGTAGCCATGGAAATCCTCTAAATTTTTTTAAGTAAAAATGGCATAGCCAAAAAATGTTTAATATTGTAACTCAAAAAAGCCCCGCCAGAGAAGTCTGGCTACAACAACTTGCAGAAGCTGTCACTGATCCTGACGAATTGCTACGATTACTGTCACTACAAAATAACCCGGAATTGCGTGCCGGCAGTGCCGCTCGTGCTTTATTTCCACTACGTGTGCCCCACCCTTTCATCGCAAAAATGCGGATCGGTGATGCTAATGATCCTCTTTTACGGCAAGTTATTACTTTAAAATCTGAATTTAATCTTACACCAACATTTTCAGCTGACCCATTAAATGAACACCATAGTCCAATTCCTGGACTATTGCACAAATATCAGGATCGCGTCCTACTATTAGTGAAAGGAGGCTGTGCCGTTAATTGCCGTTACTGCTTCCGACGTCACTTTCCGTATGAAGAAAATAAAGGCAACAAACAAAACTGGCAGACGGCATTAAATTACATTCAACGGCATACTGAGCTTAATGAAGTTATCTTTTCAGGTGGCGACCCTTTGATGGCAAAAGATCATGAGTTAGATTGGTTGATGTCACGGTTAGAAACTATCCCCCATATCAAACGGCTTAGGATCCATAGCCGATTACCGGTAGTTATTCCTGCACGTATTACCACAACACTTTGCCAGCGTTTCAATATTTCTCGACTACAGGTTATTATGGTTACTCATATCAATCACGCCAACGAAATTGACAACGAGTTTAGCCATGCAATGGAACAGTTAAAACAGGTAAATGTCACCTTATTAAACCAAAGTGTACTTTTACGCGGCATTAATGATAATGCTGACAGTCTAGCTAAATTAAGCAATAAACTGTTTGAAAATGGAATACTACCTTATTATTTACATTTATTAGATAAAGTCCAAGGCGCTGCCCATTTTATGGTAACGGATGAAGAGGCTCGCATCATAATGAAAGAATTGCTTACTCGTATTTCAGGTTATCTGGTACCGAGATTAACCAGAGAAATAGGTGGAAAACTGAGTAAAACACCGATTGATTTACAATTACAATAACGATTTAGCTAAATGCTTAAACGCATGACTCTATATTATTCAGGATCATGCTTAGCATACGTTATGGACACTTATAAACTTGTCCAATCATTTTACTATCAGTAGGAATAAAACTTGAGAGTAACGTTTCCGTTGGGCTGTTAGCGCCATAAATAACATTTCCTCCCATCTCAGCCGCTTTATTACGTAAATCATTTGCTGCACCACGCAGTGAACTGGACTCATTATTTACGCCACTAAGCCAATTACTTTGTGTGCCTGTAACCAATCCTAAATGCTGGCATTCACTGCCAGGCTGGGCATTAACAAAACGAACTTTTTCACCCGCAGTGGTAATTTTATTGGTTGTTGAACAGCCAGCCAAGACTAATACTGCGACACCGAGCAATACTTTAATTCGCATGTTGTTCCTCATTTACTTTTAGCCATATATTAATATCAACGCTTACATTACCGAATTTTTCTGCCAAATTAAGTTTATTATCAATAACAACCCAATATTCAGCCAAATAGTTTGACCATCAATCTTCTCTACCACCGTGTTAACAACATTTTACCCTATTCTAGTAAATATATTCGGTTAAATCATATTATCGCAAAATTAAATCAACTTATGTGAAAAATAGACTTAAAGCAAGTAATCAACCGATAGCAAACCCTTAAGGAATTAAATAGCAAACCGATAAAAATTTGATAATAAAAAACCCTGAGTCAAAAGTTAAACTCAGGGTTTTTTTCGTGATAAGGATGACGATGTTAGGCTCTTAACACCTTACATCATACCGCCCATACCACCCATACCACCCATACCTGCAGCAGCACCTAGATCAGCTTTATCTTCTTTTGGTAAATCAGTCACCATAGCTTCAGTTGTGATCATAAGGCCGGCAATCGACGCAGCAAATTGTAAAGCCGAACGAGTAACCTTAGTTGGATCGAGGATACCCATGTCTAGCATATCGCCATACTCTTCCGTTGAAGCATTATAACCGTAGTTATCTTTACCTTGTTTAACATTATTAACAACTACAGCTGGCTCTTCACCCGCATTCTCAACAATTTGGCGCATTGGTGCTTCCATCGCGCGTAGTGCGATATCAATACCAACTTTTTGATCTTCGTTGTCACCTTTTAACTTATCTAATGCAGCGGCAACACGAACTAGAGCAACACCGCCACCAGCAACAACACCTTCCTCTACTGCGGCACGAGTTGCATGCAACGCATCATCAACGCGAGCACGCTTCTCTTTCATTGCAACTTCAGTTGCGGCACCCACTTTAATCACGGCAACACCGCCTGACAGCTTGGCAATACGCTCTTGCAATTTTTCCCGATCGTAATCAGAAGTTGCTTCATCACGTTGTTGTGCTATTTGTTTAGCACGAGCATCAATCTCGCTTTTTTCACCAACACCATCAATGATAGTGGTGGTATCTTTGTTAATGACGATGCGTTTCGCTTGACCTAAATTTTCTAGCGTCGCTTTCTCCAGCTCCATACCGATCTCTTCAGAGATAACCGTCGCCTTGGTTAGAATAGCAATATCCTGCAACATGGCTTTACGGCGATCACCAAAACCGGGGGCTTTTACCGCAGCAACTTTTACAATACCACGTAGATTGTTTACTACCAATGTTGCCAGGGCTTCACCTTCAACATCTTCAGCAATAATCAACAGCGGTTTACCAGCTTTAGCAACAGCTTCCAATACAGGTAATAATTCACGAATATTAGAAACTTTCTTATCTACTAATAGGATATAGGGATTTTCTAATTCGGCAGAACCCATATCTGGCTTATTAATAAAATAAGGAGACAGATAACCGCGATCAAATTGCATACCTTCAACAGTAGCCAGTTCGTCTTCTAAACCGGAACCTTCTTCAACGGTAATAACCCCTTCTTTGCCAACTGCTTTCATTGCTTTAGCAATTAATTCACCGACGGTTTTATCAGAGTTAGCGGAAATCGTACCAACTTGTTCAATCTCTTTATTATCTGCACAAGGTTTAGATAATTTTTTCAATTCTTCAACTGCCGCAGAAACCGCTTTATCAATACCGCGTTTTAAATCCATTGGGTTCATACCCGCAGCAACCGCTTTTAAACCTTCGCTAACAATAGATTGAGCTAGTACTGTTGCAGTTGTTGTGCCATCACCGGCCGCATCATTCGCCTTAGAAGCAACTTCTTTTACCATCTGGGCGCCCATATTTTCGAATTTATCTTCTAATTCGATTTCACGCGCAACAGATACACCATCTTTAGTAATCGCTGGGGGGCCGAAAGATTTATCCAGAACAACATTCCGGCCTTTCGGGCCTAAAGTAACTTTAACTGCATCAGCAAGAATGTTCACTCCACGAAGCATTTTTGTGCGTGCGTCAATACCAAATTTTACGTCTTTAGCTGCCATTGTTTCTTTCCTTTAAATTCATTCTGAAGATCTAAGCGAGAAATTATTTTTCAACAATTGCCAGAATATCGCTTTCTGACATAATCAATACTTCGTCGTTATCAATCTTTTCTGTCTTCACGCCATAGCCGTCGTTAAAAATAACAATATCGCCAACTTTCACATCTAATGGTTTATTTTCACCGTTTTCTAAGATGCGACCGTTACCAACAGCCAGCACTTTGCCTCGAGTTGATTTACCAGCAGCAGAGCCAGTCAGCACAATGCCACCTGCAGATTTAGCTTCAACTTCTTCGCGTTTGATGATAACCCGATCATGCAATGGACGTATCTTCATTAAATAGATCTCCTATAAATAAAATCCATATAAGGTAAATAAGGATGATACTAGTATGTCTTATTAAACCAGTACCCTGTTTGACGAAATGGGGTCAATTAAAATCAGTTCAAGGGGGTATACAAAAAATTTTTCATTTTTTCTTTCTAGCTAAAAAAACAAAGTCGTAAGTATCATTTATCATCATGATCTTCTTTTTTAGAAAATTTGTCTTCATGTTTAATGCTGTTTGGTGGAGAATCAGATTTTCTATCAAACTCGCCTTCATAAGTCCGCCCTTTTGCAGAACGATTAAAATTATCATTCGCGGCCCCGGTAGAATAAAAATGAATATGCGGCATAAGCTTGATGACTATCAGTTTTTGAATTGGAGAAAATAGTAATAATAAACCTAAAAAATCAGTAAAAAAACCGGGTAAAATTAACAGAATACCAGCAATCACTAAGGCCACATTCTTAATCATTTCCTCGGCCGGATTTTCACCATCAGCTAGTTTTTGACGTATTAACAATAAGTTCTTAATCCCCTGGCTTTTTACTAAATAAATTCCAAGGCATGAAGTTAAAACGACTAATATTAAGGTGGTTAATACACCGATGCTCTCAGCAACCCTAACAAAAATAACTGCTTCTATATAAATTAACAGGCATAAAAGTATGAATGGAAACCAACGCATACAATTCTCCTAATATTTGCTAAAAAACGCTAGCCTCTTGACTTAGCAAGATAAATTGTCTTCAAAAAAGCAATATTACAATATTTGCTTTTTAAACCGATAATACTTATATGATGCAGATCTATCATATGTTTTTCAATGATAAAAAATTTTAATTTTTTTAATAGGTTATGTGAATATGATCACACATATCATATTTAATTCACTAAGATGCATATATAGTATTCCATATTTTGACTGTAACACTATTTCGGAATATATATCACGGTTATAATTAAAATCTTAGTTATTAATTTCAAATCTGACGTTAATATAACTCATTTTTACTATTACATTACCTATTCAGTTAGTAAATCGCTATTTAATTTTTAAGAAGGTTTGTATGTCTAAAAGTATCCGTTCTGAAGAAGACCTATTAGGTAAACGAGATGTGCCTGCTGAAGCCTATTATGGTATTCATACATTGCGTGCGATCGAGAATTTCTATATTAGCGACCGAACTATTAATCATGTACCCGAGTTTATTCGTGGAATGGTAATGGTAAAAAAAGCAGCGGCAATGGCAAATAAAGAATTAAAGACCATTCCACAAAAACAAGCAGATGCGATTATTAATGCCTGTGACGAAATTTTAAATAAAGGCAGATGCATGGATCAGTTTCCAGTAGATGTCTTTCAAGGGGGAGCCGGTACCTCTTTAAATATGAATACTAACGAAGTTCTGGCTAATATTGGTCTTGAATTAATGGGGCATAAAAAAGGTGACTACCAATATCTAGATCCCAATGATCACTTAAATAAAAGTCAATCAACCAATGATGCCTATCCAACCGGTTTTCGCATTGCCGTTTACAATTCTATTACTAATTTAATTAAATCAATTACCCTACTTCAAGAGGGTTTTGAACAAAAAGCCAACCAATTTAAAGATATTCTTAAAATGGGTCGCACCCAATTACAAGATGCAGTTCCAATGACTGTAGGACAAGAATTTCATGCATTTGCCACATTATTAAAAGAAGAAATAAAAAATTTACATCGCGCTAGTGAATTATTACTTGAAGTTAATCTTGGTGCCACCGCAATCGGAACCAGAGTCAATACCGCTGCTGGTTATCAAGAATTGGTGGTAAAAAAATTAGCTGAAGTAACCGAATTGCCCTGCATTCCGGCAGAAGATTTAATTGAAGCAACTTCCGACTGTGGTGCTTATATTACAGTACATGCTGGACTAAAACGCTTAGCCGTGAAGCTATCAAAAATTTGTAATGATCTTCGTCTGCTCTCTTCCGGCCCGCGTGCTGGTCTAAAAGAAATAAATCTACCTGAGCTGCAAGCGGGTTCATCTATTATGCCCGCTAAGGTCAATCCGGTTATCCCCGAAGTTGTGAATCAAGCCTGTTTCAAAGTTATCGGCAACGATACGTGTGTTACTATCGCGGCAGAAGCAGGACAATTGCAATTGAATGTGATGGAGCCGGCAATCGGCCAAGCAATTTTTGAATCTATATCATTAATGAATAATTCTTGCCGTAATTTACTGGAAAAATGTATTACCGGTATTACCGTCAATAAAGAAATTTGCGAAAAATATGTTTTTAATTCTATTGGCATTGTTACTTATCTTAATCCATTTATCGGTCATCATAATGGTGATATCGTCGGAAAAATATGCGCTGAAACAGGTAAAAATGTTAAAGAAGTGGTATTAGAGCGAGGTTTACTAACAGAAGAACAATTAGACGATATTTTCTCTGTTGAAAATCTAAAACATCCTCAATATAAAGCGAAACGCTATGATGATTAAATTAGCATGTTAATTATAAAAATTAATTCGTCTTAATTTTTAAGGCACGCTCTCTCTAAAGAAGCGTGCCTTTTACTTTAGGTTTATACAAAAAATAAACAAAATATTATCAATTATATTAAGGAGTAAACATTATGTTAGCCGTAGAATTTATTATTGTTCTGCTGGCCATCTTTCTGGGAGCACGACTAGGAAGTATCGGTATAGGCTTTGCTGGCGGTCTTGGTGTTTTGATGCTGGCAATGTTAGGCGTAAAACCAGGAACAATACCCTATGATGTTATTTCAATTATTATGGCAGTTATCGCGGCTATCTCTGCCATGCAAATTGCGGGTGGACTAGATTATTTAGTTGATCAGACAGAAAAACTACTGCGTAAAAATCCCAAATACATTACCATCTTAGCGCCAATCGTTACCTATTTTCTGACATTATTTGCCGGTACCGGTAATATTTCATTAGCAACATTACCGGTTATTGCTGAAGTTGCTAAAGAAAATGGGATTAAACCATGTCGGCCCTTATCAACAGCGGTTGTCGCGGCGCAAATTGGGATCACCGCATCACCTATTTCTGCTGCGGTGGTCTATATCGCTTCAATTATGGAAAATCCAGCTATGGTTAGTCATACTACTAGCTATATTAGCTTACTAGCCATTCTATTACCGGCAACTTTTTTAGCTATTGTAATGATGTCATTCATTATTTCTTGGTGCTTTGATTCTAAACTTGCTGATGATCAAACTTATCAACAACGTTTAGCCGCCGGATTAATAGAATTAAGAGGCTGTCAGGCTAAAAAAATTAAAGCTGGCGCGAAGAAGTCGGTATTATTTTTTCTGCTAGGTGTGATATGTGTAGTTATTTTTGCCATGATTAACAGCCCCAGCCTTGGTCTAATTGAAACACCACTAATGAATACGACCAATGCAATTCTGATTATTATGTTAAGTGTAGCGACCCTAATTACCCTAAGTTGCCAAGTTAAAACAGATGCGATTTTAAATTCAAGTACCTTTAAAGCCGGTATGAGTGCCTGTATCTGTATTTTAGGCGTAGCATGGTTAGGCGACACGTTTGTCCAAGCAAATATTGATTGGATCAAAGCCACTGCCGGCCAGCTTATTCATAATCATTCATGGATGTTAGCGGTGATATTTTTTATCTGTTCTGCGTTACTCTATTCTCAAGCTGCAACGGCCAAGGCGTTAATGCCAATGGCATTAGCGTTAAACGTCAGCCCATTAACCGCCATTGCCTCTTTTTCTGCGGTTTCTGGTCTCTTCGTTTTACCAACCTATCCAACCTTAGTGGCTGCCGTTCAAATGGATGATACCCATACGACGCGCATTGGTCGTTTTGTGTTTAATCATCCATTTTTTATTCCTGGCACAATAGGTGTTTCCTTATCGGTCCTTTTCGGCTTTTTGTTTGGTAGCATCATCCTTTAACTTAACTAAAATATGATTCAAGGGCCTAAAGTCCTTGAATTTTTATCGTATTAATCAATATTCTTTAAGCAAAATTAGACACTAAAACTTTTCCAATCCATAAACAGTAGGTTATAGTTCAATAATTATCTTATTTTAAACTTAACACCTATTTTAAAATCTATTATGCAGAGACGTCTTTATGTTTTAGGCTACTTACTATTACTTTGTGGAACATTCCTTTTATCAACCGCAGCACATGCTATTTTTGAAAACGGAGGATGAATCGGTTGCTCTCTGCTGATCAAGCTTTCTTGTTTGATTTTGAACAAAAAGAAAACAAATTGATATTGAATTGGCAAATACAGCCTGGCTATTATCTCTATCAAAAACAGATTAAATTTCAGCCCAGTCATGCCAAACTGGGTAAATATCAATTACCAAAAGGAAAATATCATCAAGATGAATTTTTTGGTAAAACTGTGGTTTATTTTAATAATTTAGTTATTAACATTCCTATTATCCGTGCCACAGACCAGGCCAGTATTGAAGTGAAATATCAGGGGTGTGCGGCTGCCGGCTACTGTTATCCACCAGAAACCAAAATTATTCCCCTTAGCACGGTCATTGCAACAAAAAAATTGCCAGCCAGCAGTCAATTTGTTCAATCAAACACTAACACGTCAGCGAAAAAAACGACTCACGAAAAAACTGAACAGCCCTTCTCACCTTTATGGGCACTCCTATTCGACATTGGTGTTGCATTTACGCCCTGCGTTTTACCAATGTACCCTTTGATTTCAAGTATTATATTAGGCAAGCAACGGCCGAAAAGTGTAATAAAAATCTTTTGGTTAGCTTTTAGTTATGTGCAAGGAATGGCTCTCACTTATACGCTGTTGGGGCTAATTGTGGCAGCGGCTGGTTTATCATTGCAAGCAGCACTACAGCACCCTTATGTTTTGATCATAATTTCAGCTCTATTTATTCTACTGGCATTTTCCATGTTTGGTTTCTATAACCTACAGCTACCTTCTTCACTGCAAACAAAACTGATTAATTGGAGCGACCACCAAAAAGGAGGATCTTATTTTGGTGTATTTATTATGGGCGCCTTGGCCGGACTTATCTGTTCTCCCTGTACCACTGCGCCACTCAGTGCTATTTTGCTTTACATTGCCCAAAGCGGAGATATATTAATCGGGGGTTTAACACTTTACCTCTATGCATTAGGTATGGGGCTGCCACTGATTGGCATAATATTATTTGGCCATCGACTACTTCCACGTAGCGGTCCCTGGATGCAGTATATCAAAGAAGCTTTTGGCTTTGTCATCTTAGCATTACCCATTTTCTTACTCGAAAGAATTTTTGGCGAAATTTGGAGTCTGCGGTTAACCAGTTTATTAATTACTTCATTCTGCCTATGGGCTCTGATTCTATTACTTAAGAAACATGGCGGCTGGGCGCGGATTGGGCAGATGTTATTTTTACTATTAGCCATCATAGCAGCCCAACCACTACAAAATGGGGTTTGGCAAATGTTTGCCATACCACTCCCCCAAGAGCCATTAGCTTTAAAATTTAACCAGGTAAAAAATTGGCAGCAAATCAAACAAGCAATCAGTAATAATAGTGGCAAAATTGTTATGCTTGATTTTTATGCTGACTGGTGTGTCGCCTGTAAGGCGTTTGAAAAATACACCTTTAGTGATCCTAAAGTAAAAAGTAAGCTGGATAATATGTTATTACTACAAGCCAATGTGACAGAAAATAGTGCTGAACAAAAATCCCTTCTACAATATCTGGATGTCTATGGATTACCCACTATTATTTTCTATGATGAGAAGGGCAGCGAATTACCCAATTCCCGGGTTTATGGTTTTATGAATAGCAAAATGTTCTATCAGCATTTAGAACAAGTTACGCAACGGCAAGAGAAATAAACATGCAACGTGAGCAAGTCCTGAACTCGGTACTACAACTGTTAGAACAACACGGCCTTAGCGGTAATATAAAGATTCTACTAAAAAAACTTAACGTTGACGTTAATCAGTCGCGTCAATTTTGGCCAGATGATGAAGCGCTCCTGTATGACTGTTTACGCTACCATAGTCAACAGATTGCAACCTGGCAACGCCAGCTGCAACTGAATGACGAACTTTCGCCAGAAGAAAAATTATTAGCCCGTTATAACCAGTTAGCCCAAAAAGTTACCGATAATCGCTTTCCTGGCTGCCTATTTATCGCGGCATGTAGTATTTTTCCCAATCCAGAGCATCCTATTCATCAACTAAGTGAACAGCAAAAACAATTGTCATTTAATTTTAGCCTCGAGCTACTAAGGCAACTAGATATAGACGACAGCGAACAAGTGGCTAAGCAAATGGAACTGATTTTAGAAGGTTGCCTAAGCAAATTACTGGTTAAGCGAAATATTGCAGATGTTTTGATCGCCAAGCTATTGGCAGAAGATATATTAACCATGGCTAAATGCAGAAAGAATGATGCTTTAAATTAAAAAATAAGCCCAAAAAAGATAGCCATTATTTTGGTACAAAAAAACAGCAAATAAGCCTAATTTCGCGTTTTTTACCGGAAATACATTGACGACTTGGGTGGAATAAGGTTTAATGCGCCCGGTTGCCCGGATAGCTCAGTCGGTAGAGCAGAGGATTGAAAATCCTCGTGTC
>UXGC01001188.1:0-19844 GCA_900480045.1 Eurytoma adleriae
TTAAATTGTTTAATTTTCTTAATTATGGAAAATTTCAATTTCTGTTTATTAAATCAAAAAGCAAAGATCAATAGAACAGTTTTTTGTTGATATTGGAATTTTAAGTAGTTTAAGGAGATATTAGTCAGACGGAGGTTTTAAATCCGTTAGTAAAAGTAAGGAACAATTCTAGGCAGTTTAATTTTCTTAGATATTGAAATCTCTATTCTTTTTATTGTAAAATGTTATTTTGATATTAAAGAGATTCGGTTTCATAAGCTCATTTTATAAATAAAAACATTTTGAAGTAAAGTTTTTGTTCGCAAGTCTTTAGCTTAAAATGGAATGGAGCAGGGATGATATTATGTAATTAATACTGCTTGTCTTTTAGTACAAAATTTCTATTGAAAGGCGGATTTTAGCGAGGAAACAAAAGTGTCATGTAATATTCTGTACACCAAACTTGAGCTTCTTGAGGGCTGTAAGAGGATTGAAAGAGGGGAATTCGTGTAGCTTCACTAAAGCCTTTCGCATTGTGCATCGAGAATATTCGTTTTTATGGCCAGCTCACTACTTTAACAACATTATTTTATTAATATTTTTTTGAGAATAAATATCATTTAATTATTTAATTATTTCTTGCAAATGCACTTTACCATATTGGAAGCTTTTGCGTCGAACACTAAAAACTGTTTTATCTAAAGATTGCATTTTTAAAATAAAAATTGAAAATTATCCTATCTATTTTTTTACCATCCACTTTTTTCTTTTATATGAAAATTTTGTTGAATCACCTTTCAAATTCCGACCGTCACGTAAATTCATGACAATTCTTCAATTTTTACCTCACAATTTGATCTCACTCACTTTGTCTTAAAATCCTTGGTAAATTAACAATAATTTCTCATTCTATAATTTAAAAATTCCATCTGCATTTAAATTTGCACTCGCGAGAAAATCAGCGGGAAATTTTTTACAAAGAAAGCAAATTTAACGCGTACGTATACATAATTCCGCAAGCGAATTTATCACAACCAACGAAATCCCGCGTGGATGCATCATCGTCGCCGCGACCTCGTCGAGAGCAGCAAATTCTCGGGCGGTGCTTTTGACGCCGTCTCGGTAGGCCGAGTTTTATTCGTTCGGTATTTCCTAGTAGCAACAACTTCGATCTCAAGTGGAAACACACGCATTATACCGTGCGGAGCAGAATAGAGCCAGCAGCGTGGGAGACTCATCTGCAATCGATTCGCTCTATACGCACGTGGCCTTGGCGTCATTATATTACTCGGCCCTTTTTTTTATTTACCCACGGCCCTTTTTTTTATAAACGCCTGTAACACAAGGAGCGCCGTTGGCGCTGACGTCGCGACGTTTGTAGGCCGCGAACGATTGACGCGTGCGAAAATACGTCGGCGTCGCGTCCGCATACATTCGCTTATGAGATTTTAATGGCTTCGCTTTAAAATTTAAAGGGGTTAATTTACCGTTAAAGTTTTCACTCTTAATTTATGTGACGGGCGAAGTGCGAGCGGCGATAAGGTGGAGCTGCGTCGCGAGTGTCACGCCATTGTCGAAGTCAAGGACGTGATTTATTTTTCAAGTATTAAAACGGACAATATTTACTCAGCCGAGCGAGTATTTCTATTAGATTGATGAAACGTGATTGATGATATGGGAGTTTCACATTTTTTTTTCGCGTCGAGAGTGTTATTTATATTTATGCACCTTCGTAATGAAAGGAAATGAAAATATCAAGATAAATATGGATTTTTTTCTCTTAAATATTAATAGCTGATAGTAACATTCTTAATAGTGATCTTAGTAGTAATTCTTAATAGTTAACTTCAAATAGTACTTTTTGGTAGTTCGTATTATAATTTCGCCGTGCGATTTTTCTTTCGAATTATCGGTTTCCCTGAAGATCCATCTCGATTTCCATCTCGATCTCGATTTTAAAACAGAAGAATATCAATTGTTTTTTTATACGTGATTGAGAAATTTCTACAATCTTTTATTTAAAAAAATATATTAAAGTATTTAGCGAATTGTAAATAATTGAACTCTCTCGTTTTAAATTTGAAATATTTTAATTTAACTTAACAGTACTTGCATGAATAAAATTGCATTGAGAGCTTGAAGAATAAAAGCGTCCAAAGGAGTGAGCGTCTGCAATGGTATATACCCTTGAGGATATAAACGAATTTTAATGAAATAAAACTAAATGGCATTCAAAAAGGTTTTACATCTACTTAGCCTTCAGCTCTTTTACTCCTCTCTGAATATTTTCTGTCGCAGGCCTTTGTCATTTTATACAAATTTTTCAGCTGTATTCTTTCCCTGCATTTATCGCGCGGGCAATTTTCTTGTTACTTATAACAAGAGGAAATAAATCAGTTCTCCCATTTATGTATTCTTACCGTGAACAACTGGAATACTTTTATTCATTTCATTTTGGAATTTTAAAAGACCATTGAAAACCAATTATAAGGTAGTTTGAATAAATTGTATAAAATTTAAATTAATACATTTCTGGAACCACTTGAGATTCGTTTATTATTGTTTTTTTTAATAATTTGTTGAAAGAAAAATAATTAATTTATTTAAATTTTTATAGGATAAGGGCAGTGGAGTTTACTACTAAATAACAATAATAGTGATGTTTAAATTTTTTATACTTGAGTAAACTTTAAACAATTTAACAAGAATAATCAAACAAAAGTTTTCCTTCTGTATATTAAAGCTGCAAAAGTAAGCAATGTTAATATTTCTGGTACACGATAACATTCTTCGTAAAAGTTCGTATGATTTGCGAAGGTACAGGGAAAATTTTAGATTTTATAACAATTTCTCTGCTACTTTTGAGAAACGATATTCGCAAATATAACCATTTCTTCACGGTTAGGTAGAGGATACTTACGTGCTACGTAAAGGAAAAGAGAAGAACCATCTCCAGTGATTAACTGACCGAGACTTTATAGGCTTGTTTTACGGTGGTGTTAAACCCTTGCTCTGCAGTTTGCTCGATAACTATGAAACGGTAAGTCAAAAGTATTCGACGAATACGTGTCAAAATATTATTTTTTGTTATTCAGTGTCGAAGAATGTCTTGAAGTGTAGATTCAATTAGGAAGTTACTAAATAGAAGAGCAAAGATTAATAAAACAGTTATTTGTTGATATTGGAATATTAAGTAGTTTAAGGAGATATTAGTCAGGCAAAAGTTTTAAATGACTTATAATAAAGTGAGACATAATTCTAAATTATTTAATTATGAAAAGTATCGATTTCCGTTTATTAAATAGAAGAGCAAAGATCAATAGAACAGTTTTTTGTTGATATTGGAATATTAAGTAGTTTAAGGAGATTTTAGTCAGACGAGGGTTTTAAAGAACGTTTAATAGAGTGAGGTGCAATTTTGAATTATTTAATATTCTTAATTATGGAAATTTTCAATTTCTGTTTATTAAATAGAAGAACAAAGATCAATAAAAAAGTTTTTTCTTGATGTTGGAATATTAAGTAGTTTAAGGAGATTTTGGTCAGACGAAGGTTTTAAAGAACGTTTAATAGAGTGAGGCACAATTTTGAATTATTTAATTTTCTTAATTATGGAAATTTTCAATTTCTGTTTATTAAATAGAAGAGCAAAGATCAATAAAACAGTTTTATCTTAATGTTGGAATATTAAATAGTTTAAGGAGATTTTGATCAGCCAAAGGTTTTAAAGAACGTTTAATAGAGTGAGGCATAATTTTGAATTATTTAATTTTCTTAATTATGGAAATTTTCAATTTCCGTTTATTAAATAGAAGAGCAAAGATCAATAGAACAGTTTTTTCTGGTTGTTGGAATATTAAGTAGTTTAAGGAGATTTTAGTCAGGCGAAGGTTTTAAATACATTGTCGGAGAATGTCTTGAAGTGTAGATTCAATTAGGAAATTTATTGACTGAACTTATAAATTAGTACTTAATAGTTAATTAATATTTATTTGTAAGCCATCTTTAAGTAATTTTATAACAAAATTTTACTTCAATTTAATTTATAATGAATATAATTCATCAATCATCAAATGTTTGAAAATTTTGTATTAAAAAAGAAAAAAAATCATTGAAAAATGAAACGTGGAAATGTATTCTGCAATACTTTTGTTTCAATCCAATTTTATAACTAAATTTTTTTATTATTCGTTGTAAAAGTATACGTCAATTATCTCCAAGCATTTTTAAAACGCTTCGTTATTTATATGATTCAGTGGATCAGAGCATTCGCTGCACTTTCAGCTTCATTCCAGTTGATTCTTTTAAATTACGAACGTGCCATTTTTTGCCCGAACAATTTTTTTTTTAACTTTGTTAACTTTTCGTAAAAAAATGTTGCGAAAGTACGAATTGATTTTTTATTTAATTAATGTCAATAAAAAATTGCCGTGAAATATTTATTTTACAAGCTTCTGATACAAGTCAGACAGTAATTCGCAGTTATTTTACGCATTTTTTTATAATTTAATTGAAAAATTATCAGTATTTGACGGTCTGCCAATTTGAATTGTCAGTCTTGATCTTTCTGCGTGGAGCCAGCTCGGACCAGTACAAAGAGCGCACGTCGTTGGTTACTGTGACGTTGCTGCCGGCATCAATTGATCGCGATTTACCGCTTCTCATCCACAGTTTCGCTGCCGACAAGACGCAGAAGTAAATCAACTCCACGGCGCTGATAAGGCTGAATCCAATGAAAACACCGCAGAGGCCGCCGATGTTACCTTCAATAAATCGTCTTATTGTGCATCAGATATAAATGGAGTAGGATTTTTCAGGGCATTTATCATGTACGAAATTTTCTGAGAGCTTGCGAGAAAAAAAATTTGATAAACGCGCCTATCAAGCAAGTGATATAAATTTTCTTACATTTATTATTTTCTACTGTTGCAAAATAATATAAATTATCTATTCAGACAAGTGAAATATTTGAAAATAAATTTTCTTCGCTTATTTTTTTGTAGTGTAAATGTAAATGTTATAAATATCAGTTTCTTGAAGCTACAGGAAATTTTTTCATGCATACAAAAAGAAGAAATGAATAGTGAAGAAATGAAGAATTGCTATTATAATTTCTTTAATTCATCACGTATACTTTGTTTATACATGAAAGAAGAAATAAGTAAGAAAGCAAAACCTTATGATAATATGATAATCAAAGGCACTTAAACTGGTACGTTATACAAAACTAACTCCATTATACTTTCTAATAAAAATCGAATTTGTTTTCCATAACATCTTCCGCAGCTTCAACAAAATCCGAGATCCGAAATTTGGCTAGTAAATTTTGCCTGTCGCTTCTAAAAAAGGCAGTTTAATTTTCAGTTTCTCAATCAACTGTAAGAAACTTCATTGCTCCAATTACAGCGCGAGTTCGAAATATTCAAATTGCGCCAGGTAGCATCAGCTGTCTATAATCAAGAAAATATTATGCAAAAACTTTGAGCGCCGGGGGAAGCAGGGACCGGGCGCGAATTCGTCGCTCAGTTCGGGAACTGCGAAAATGACGCGAAGAGCAGTCCGCGCGTCGTTCCGGGACTTTCAAAATAAAATAATTCACCGTCCATTCATTTTTCTACATTAAAGATTGTCGAGTGTTCGGAAGAGTGGGGGGCGAATAAATTACGCCGGGGATAGTAGCAATCGCGCGTTTGCCATGCAAAGTTTGGCCGAGAGGACAGACAGAGCTGTATTTTTTTTTCGTCAAACGAGGGAAAAAGTTTCGAATACGCATTGTAGTGGTTTGGCGGTCGTATATTATGCAGCTCAATTTTTTTTCTCTCCCTCCGCCTCTCTCTCTCTCTCTCTCTCTTTTTGTTGCCGCGCGCGCACTATTTTTTCCGGAAGAGGACTGATGTTGAAAGGGAAGTTTATAGAGCGGAAAGCTACTACGACCCGGCAGTGTTTATAAATTGCCGCCCAGGTGCATGTTGATCAAGTGATATTTACTGCGTTATTGCGAGTGAAAAAATATTCAAATAAAAGAGGAGATTGCGCTTTATTCGCAGTGATTCGCGAAATAAAGTGAGTGAGTGAGAGGGAAAGAAAGAGAAAGAGAGAGAGAGAGGTAGAGAGAGAGAGAGGGTGAGAAAGAGAAAGAAAGAAAGATTGAGAGAGAGGTAGAGAGGGAGAATAAGAAAGAAAGAGAGAGAGAGAGAGAGAGAGAGAGAGGGAGAGAGAGAAAGAGAGAAGAGAGGGATGTTTGTAACTACTTTGTCTACCGACCGTCTGGTTCACGCAAATAAACATCGACGGAATTGATTAAGATTAATATCTCAGATTTACGCGCTGATTATCACTATGTAAATGGCTGTAAATAAAAAATGACGATGATTTACTAAAGGTTACAAAAACTGTACAGCCCATTTATGTTTGCTCTTCGAAATGAGTACTGCATTAATTAGAGGCCGAACGAGTATAATTTCATTTCTCTTTGTAAGGGATATTATATAAATTATGTAAAAATTGAAAACGTAATTATTTATTATCCAGGATTGCAGCTAATCACAATTTTAAATTAAACTCAAACAAATACGTGGTATTTATTAATATTGTACTGTATTTACGAACAGCTGAATTGATGTTTTGATTTAATGGTTCAATTAATACATAATCAAACTTTACGAAGTTTCATAATTTGTCGAATTCTGAACTAATTACCTGCGTTCGACTAATAACTATGATGATGAAAAAATTAAAGGCTGAGATGAGGAAATAACTTGAGATTATTACGTTTCCCTGACAAAAACAAGCACGTTTCAATTTACCGGCGAAAACTAGCTCATTTCCCGCAAAAATAACTCTTCCGTTACATTCCCGCGAAAGAAGCACATTTCGTAATGTTTCGAAACACTACTCGTGCCGAAAATTACTAATTTTTTTCAAAACCAAAGAAATTATGCTTTAGACGATCAATACATGTGTCATAAAGAATATGGCGTATGCTAAGTGTAACTCGTTTTCATTTTATTCCCTAGGTATACAATTTACTGTTTACTTACAAACGTTAGAATTTTACTAAAGTCACAAATCATAGCAATTGCCATCGGAATTGATTTAGTTTCCTTCTGTCGATGAAAGAATTTTTCTATCGTTTTTTTGTCTCACTTAGTGGTAAGTTTCGGGATACGACAATTAAATAAGCTAAAAGTATCCGAAAAATCGAATCACCGACAAAAGAAAACTAGCCGATTTCCAGCGGATAAACGCGATAAATCTATTTAGCTCCATAACAGATTTTGACTCGGCGTTGAAAAGTCGAAAAGGGGTAAAGCGAGGAAAATCGCTAAAGAAAAGAGAAGTTGGCGGTCACAATTATGGAAATTTTCAATTTCTGTTTATTAAATAGAAGAGCAAAGATCAATAAAACAGTTTTTTCTTGATGTTGGAATATTAAGTAGTTTAAGCAGATTTTGGTCAGACAAAGGTTTTAAAGAATGTTTAATAGAGTGAGGCATAATTTTGAATTATTTAATTTTCTTAATTATGGAAATTGTCAATTTCCGTTTATTAAATACAAGAGGAAAGATCAATAGAATAGTTTTTTCTTGATGTTGGAATATTAAGTAGTTTAAGCAGATTTTGGTCAGACAAAGGTTTTAAATACATTGTCGAAGAATGTTTTGAAGTGTAGATTCAATTTCAAAGAAAACTAGCCGATTTTCAGCGGATAAATCTATTTAGCTCCATAATAGATTTTGACTCGGCGTTGAAAAGTCGAAAAGGGGTAAAGTGAGGAAAATCGCTAAAGAAAAGAGAAGTTGGCGGTCACAAAGCGTAAGTTTCGGAAAATTATGAAATGGATTTCTTTTATTACCCGAGGCGTTCCGCCCCTTTTTCCCCGGCTCCCTCGGACTCGGCGAGACCGTATCTCGAGCCAAGTCCTTCGGGCCGCTTGCTGAATCTTCGCCTTCCCTCGTTCCTTTTCATTAATCACTCAGGAGCTTTCTACGCCGACGCTCACCCTCCCCCTCCGTCCGCGGGCTCGCGGTAATGCTTCCGCCGAAACGCGAGGGACGAGCTCTTTCATAATGAAAAAAGTATGTCTTTGCAAATTGCTTTGTAAAACTTGCAAATTACACACCGCGTGAAAATTATCAATCATGTTGTCGCTTCGGCAAATTTTATTATTTTTTTTTCTCAACTTGTCGTTTGCTTCCTCCTTGTGGTCCCGTCATTATCGCCGGTGCACGTCGTTTTTCTCACGCGGTAAGTGTGATGAGTGAAGTTTTTAAATTTTCTCGATTGGTTAATTTGACGTTTGACACTGGTCTATTTCGATGCTTATAAAATTAAAGAAACATTTTACATTAAAAAAAAATTACGAACAATAGTAATAAATAAAAAATTATATAAAAAATAGAAAATGTAAATGTAATAGTAAATACAAATGTAATAGTAAATGCAAATGTAATAGTAAATGCAAATGTAATAGTAAATGCAAATGTAATAGAAGATGTGGGTGTAATAGTAAATGTAAGTGTAATAGTACTAAGTTCAAGAATATTTTATTAAAATCGATTCTTTTATATGAAGCTCATACCTTAAGATTTATAGTGACAATTATTTTTTTCAATTATTTTACTTGTATATCTTTGTCGCTTAAAAAAAACATTTTTAGATGTTTTGACAAGTCGTAAAAAAGAGCGTTTACTTACTTAACAACTCGTACCAAAAGTAGGCGATGTCCTGCTTCAGACGTACCGTTCCGTACTTGTCGAAGAACACGTGTACCAAACTTTTATTTTGGACATCAACGTCCCTTCTACAAAGAAATTGTCACGATTTTATCAAAAATTGTAAAAAAACAGATATACCAGAATAATTGATTAACTAATTGATAAATATATAATTTCTTCATTTGAAACTAAGCCTTGAATTTGAAAAAAAATAGATATATTACTGTAGACTTACAAAAGTAATGATTGGTCATCTTTTTCCAGTCTTACACTTGATGCTTGAAGATAATAGCGTACATCATTACATGAAGGGTAGCAATTTTTGCAACGCAATGACCATGACTCGTTGCTAATAAAATTGAATATTTTTGACTCTTGGGCTCCTTGCCTAATATCGTGAGGTAACACTGACCACCATTTAGCTTAAATAATTACAGTTAGTTAAGCACATCATCGTGTATATTGTAATAACAGTAAAAAAATGCTTACATTTGAATTTATGCAGGCATTCAACGTCAGAAGTGTTACAAACTCGACGTGAATCTAAAAATATAAATTTATAGAAAAATTATAAAAAAAATATATTATATATAAAAAAAATGATGAGTGAGGCGCGGATGCAAAATAATCAAATAGTTAAAACTGAGAAAGAAATAAGAGTTTCAAAGTTCTGATTTGACTACAGATTTATGAAAAAATGCACGTATTTCTAAAAAAAATGTGAATACGAAAAGAAAAGCAATGCGCATAACAAAAGACCTCCACAATAAAGGCGCTAGACTGAACTCCCACCCCCCCTTCCAAAAAAGAACAAGAGCAAACCTTTCAAAAAATGTTTACTACCATAAAATGCAAACAATTTTTTTTATCCACGCATTTCTATTTTACTTTCGGCGAGCAAAATGCAGCGTACCAAAGCGAAAAGCGCAATTACAAGTGACCCGGACTAATCAGCGAATTCGAAAACGGCGCGGGGAACGTTTTGGCGGCGGCGAAAGTTTACCTCGTGGGGAGGCAGCAAGCGATAAGGAAGAAAGAATCGCCGTAAACAGTTTCACTCGGCGGACTCCGCGAAACCGAGCTCAAAACGATCGGCTAGAGGGTGGGGTGGGGTGGGTGGTGGCGAGGAAAAGGGGATACGGAGCGTAAAGTCGCGGTGGCACGGTTCGTTGGCGAGTCCCGACTCGTCCCGGCCCCCTCGAACGTTCGGCTTTAACGCTTTAAGCTGCCGAGGAGCTCGGCAGCGAAGACTCGTTAGAGGTCCAGAAGAAGAGGCGAACGAGGTCTTCTATATATATATAGATATATAGAGGAGACCTGGAGGATGTGTACGAGCTGGCGCGGCGCGCGATACGTTACGCGATCGTCTACTTTCCGCCGTTGCCCGTAATTTAAGGGAGAGCGAGAAATTCAATTAGGCCGCGGGGGGGAGCGAGACGGACGAGGGCGAATTAGTTCGACGCACATTTTTGGACGGATCGCGCGAGAGCTGCACTCTCCCGTCGGTTCTTCCGTTTATTTATCCGCTTTGTTTCTCTTTTTCAGCCTCTTTTTTTGTTGTAGGTCCGGTTGAATTTTAAGTAATCGCGCACGCTCTCGCTATTTTTATGCAATTTTCGACGGGAGAGAGAAAAATTCGGAACGGAGGCTTGAAAGGAAATTAAAATCTCGTTGTAATTTAGGTTCAATTTTGGAGACTAGAGCGTTTGCGTAACTCTGCCGGGCACAAATGTACTTCTCGTGTATTTTAAAATGTCCCTTTTTTTACGGTGCACTTAGGAGATGCAAATTTATTTTTAGAAGTGTGTTGAAAAAGAGAATTAATTAAACGGGGTTAATTTGCGTTAAAGAAATTTTAACTTTTCAAGAGGAAAAAAGTAAGAAAATTGCATGCAAAAACTGGGAATTAATTAAAAGTCGATTAGGTTGGATTTTTTTCGGCTGATAAAATTAACAAAGGATTGCAATTTACTAATAACGAAAAAAATAAAAGGAAGATTCCCGTTGTTGTTTTGGTCGAAGTAGCACTTATTTTGTAACTACTGCTTAATAAAGAATTTATTTTAGTGTCTTGATTCTAGTTGCTCCTCGCTTTATGGGCGCAGGTAAACTCCGGAGAAAAATAAAGAAAGTAGTGGATCATATAAATTTAACTTTATTCGTTTTTAAGCTTAAAGAAGTTAAATAAGGCATAATATAACTTGCATGCAAAATGAAAAAAAATGTATTCTTCATTAAAAATTTCAATCTGTTCTTTCTGTTTTTTAGCTTTTTGTTAAAATTTAAAAATTTTACTAAATTTGCTTCTAAATTAGAAATTTACTACACAGTCTAATTATTTGCTGGAATACACGGAACGTGCATTCATGCATTGCTTTCAAAACCGATAAATCCCCAGCAGGACAATATAAAAGCGAATGTGGATTTCATTCGCAAGGATAACATTAATTCTCCCGGCCACATCAAGCGCAATTAATTAGCTTCGTAAAAATAAAACGTTAAACAATTTGTCCGTGGCATAAATCATTCAGCGATCAAATAAACTAAATCTCCATTCGAAATAGGTAAAATTTCAACATCCGCCGCAGGGATTTGGCTTTGTTCCCCCTTAATTAAAATTTCCTATCAGTTAACTCCAACAACCCAGTGACAATAAATCAACAACCGCATTAAATTTTAAAGCTTAATCAATTTTGCGGCACAATTTCATTAAATTAAACATTTATTTTGTGTTTATAATGGAACGAAGAATAACTAAACATAAAATTTGTATACTAATTATTGAAATAGACAAAAATTGTGTTTATTTTTATTTTAATTTTTCCATAAAACTACGCAAATTTGTAGTAGAAATTTTTTTATGCATTAGAATTTTGTGTATAATGCGTAAGTTCATTGTCCGGTAAATAATTCAGTAATTTCTGCTCCACTTTTGGAAGCATTTGGATCGGTTCTTAAAAATAAAAATTAGTTGATGAACTAGTAGACAATGGAACGGAAGTTACCAAATAATAGGCTGGCAGTGTTCACAAAAAATT
This sequence comes from Eurytoma adleriae, assembly GCA_900480045.1. Lineage (NCBI taxonomy): Eukaryota > Metazoa > Arthropoda > Insecta > Hymenoptera > Eurytomidae > Eurytoma > Eurytoma adleriae. The sequence goes on from UXGC01001188.1 coordinate 11,735, forward strand.
ATATTTTAAATACATTCTTTGTGTTAAACGAAAAACAAAGAAGAGTGTGTCTCACAAAAATGAATTCTTGGTTTTAGCAGAAGAATCCACTTAAGCACTATCTGCTTAATTATTTATTTATAATTATTTAATTATGAAAAGTATCATTTTCCATTTATTAAATAGAAGAGCAAAGATTAATAGAACAGCTTTTTGTTGATATTGGAATATTAAGTAGTTTAAGGAGATATTAGTCAGCCGAGGGTTTTAAAGAACGTTTAATAGAGTGAGGCGCAATTTTGAATTATTTAATTTTCTTAATTATGGAAATTTTCAATTTCTATTTATTAAATAGAAGAGCAAAGATCAATAGAACAGTTTTTTCTTGATATTGGAATATTAAGTAGTTTAAGGAGATTTTGGTCAGCCGAAGGTTTTAAACGAAAAACAAAGAAGAGTGTATATCACAAAAATGAATTCTTGGTTTTAGCAGAAGAATCCACTTAAGTATTATCTGTTTAATTTAAAGTTAGATTCATTAAATTGAAAAATAAACCTGCTTGAATATAATTTCCAATTAGTTTACCGTAACAATAGAATCTAACCATAACTATTGACCGCTTTTTTATAGAAGAAATCCGTTTGACTCTACAATAAGTAGATTTTCCACTATCATTAACGGATTTTTCTAACAGTTAAATTAAAGTTTTATGAATGTGCACTAAACAAAAATTTGGGGTAATTTCATATCAAAAGTATCCAAAATACAGAATTTTTAACCACGTAATTTCGCTCGCGGAGGATTTCTTCTTCTTTTTTTTTAAATCATTAACGAGTGCTCGTAGGCGTAAAAACGAAAAAATTTACGGCGCTGCGATCGTAAAGGAGCCGCACGGGACGTACTGACCGCGCTGTGGGTAGAAGAAGGGCCGGCATCCGCAGGTCTGCCACACGTCGTCCACCTTGCAGTCGACGATGCAGTCGCTGTACGTGTAGCCGTCGTAAAGGGCCGAGATCTCGTCGTTGAAGATGCACTTGCGCTCGTCGACGTCGTACCGCCTCAACGAGTCCTCGCTGAAGAACGAGACGGCGTTCAGCTCGAGGAAGTTCTCGGTGCCGGGGGAGATCAGGGCGTCCGAGACGCCGCCCGACGTGTTGTCCGGGTAATCGCCCGGATTGAAGATCGTTATCTAAAGGACGTTAAAAGTGGTTAGGGGGGAGGGGGGTTCGTCCTACAGGCGACTCGTCAAACTGCAGCTCGTCAAACTTTGAGGGGAGGATAAGGTACTTGGTTTTCTGGATACCAGGGATTTCGTGTCTTGTTGGAATTCGATTGTGGAATATTGGTTTTGGACGTGCTTGGTTTTTTGTAGTCATTATTTCATACAAGTCTATTAAAAAATTTTTTTGTAAAGGACTGACTTCCAGTAAATATTAATTGGCATTATAGAGTAGATTTTACTGTAATTCAGTGAATATTTAAATTTTTTATAAATAATATATTAAATTTATTTATTATTGTTAAATGAAAAATCTTAATAATATAATTGGGGTTTGCAGAAAGGCAGACATTTTAAAATATTTAATTGTTTAATACTTTATTTCAGACGTTATGATAAAAAGTAGGTAATCTAGAAATTCTGTATCAGTAGAATGAGTAGTGGAATAGTCAGACAAGGCCTAACAGAGTTGCAGATCAGTAGAACAAGTCACGATTGATTAGACAGGGGCGAGATAGGAGAGTCATGGAGAAACATAGAATGAATATATTCTAGCTTCAAGAGTGAAATCAGTTTATACATTTTAAGTAGTATTACCGTCCGCAGTTTCCTTTGCTTGACCAATAAACTCGATAATCAGAGATTTTAATAACTGTATAATCCAACACCCACCCACATATGTATTTAAATGAAAGTGGTTTTTAAAGTCGAGAATTGGTCGAGAATTGTCGGTAAAGTAAGTTTGGATTATTGTATACACAATTATTATTACCTTTATTGTACTGATAAATAATTAGTCTGTAGAAATACTATAGTATATTGTGTTACTGTATTACTCGTCGTTGTAGGGCTGTTAGATTTATTCGTCGATACCACAAAATTAGCCGGTAACGATTCTTAAAATAAAAGAAGGTATTCCTCTTTCAAGCTAGAATTCTCCTGTCCAAGACTCTCTGGGGTGAACCACCCTCATAGGCCATTCCACCAAATCTGATTGTGAATCCTTTATTTTGTTTTTTACCTTTACACAGTTCATTTTTTTGCAATATTTCACTTATTTTGTGCTTATTGTATTAAGATAGGGAGAATTAATGACAATTGTTATATTATTTTAACTTCTTACCTTCCAGCCTGTAACTGGTAAAATCGGAAAAAAGTAATCATCCAGAAGGGGATCCATAAGAAACGTCAAGCCATTCAGCATTCCGAGTTTTTCAATTTTGTATGGATCGTTGATACGATTCTTTTCTACGGGACTAAATAAATTTGCATTGATTTAAAATTTAGTACTTGCAATGTTTATGATATCAGTGCAGAATAAATAAAAATAATATAATGGAAGCCCATAGAATGTGTTCTTATTATTCAAAGCGATCATTAAATATATTTTTGAATATATCAAATTTATTTACGTTTATCAATAGCAATCAATCAATATTCATTTAGAGCTCCTTAATTTCTCCTTTTCATTGGCAAAATGATACGTTATTTTTATTGGATTACATTTTGATTCAGTGACGGAAACGACTCAATAAATATCTTACATTGTCGTTTGAAGCGAAAAGCAACACTCACTATTTTTCTTATTTCTCACGAATAAGAGTAGTTGGTGTGCAGGATGTGAACAATATAATCAAAGCGACAGCTGTTTTGTGTGCTAGCATTTAAAACGTACATTTCTTCATTTCAAACGACAGCGTATAAGTAAATTAAATACAAGAAATTTTCTAGTAATTTGAAGATAATCAGAAATTTTTCAAAAATTACCCTTGAATATCATCGTTTTCACGTGCGTAATTAAAGGTGCAGCAGAAGCCATCTTGTGTTTTTCGAAAAGCGAAGAGCTCCGAACAATTCCTAGTTTCTGAACGAAATCGACACTTGATAAATATGTTTGAGCAATGAGGAGTCAACTGAAATATTTAATTATTTACATTAGTAAGTAATTAAGGCAGTATAGTGTGTGTACTTACTAACCTCTTTCATTAATTGCGTAAGTTGATAAGAACCGTGGAAATATTCTTGTAAAAGGTCATCAAGATCATCTCCATTTTCATTGCTGATGTTTAAGGATGACTCGTACAGGTGTCCAAGTTCATTTAAAAGACTTAAAATTTCATTTTGGGGGGTGTTCGTGATGTTAGCTGCAGATCTATGAAATGTCGAACTAATTACATAAATTGTTGTAATATTATGATAATTAATTTGCAATCGCAATGAAAAAGAAAAAATATTCCTTTTTCGAAATTATAAATATAATATTTGAAACTCAAACTGTCTTTTAGATTGCAAAAAACTAACTTATAGGCGAACAGTAGAACTCTGGATCACGGATTTGATCGAAACTGTAGCATATATTTTCTTACGTATAAAAATGAAGGAAACCAAAATTTTAAACCCTATTGATTGATCAATAGTTTTTGACCCAGCAGGTATGTTAGTAGTTAATTTCGTTTGTTTTTTATATGATAAAAATGAAAAGAATACACTGATTTTCAATCAACTTTTTAAAATACTTTTCAATCAATTCTCGTAAAAAATCCTGTACTAGTTTACAAATACCAAACTTCCGCGACTAGCGAGCGAATAGTCACTTTTCGGAAATCCCTCTCGTCCCATCTGGTCAATTTCCCTCCGACTCGAATAGCCCGCGTCTCTCTTTTGCCCGAAAAAAAGTTCCGCAGTAGCTCCCAAATCTACGAGCCCGTTCGACGTCGGCATCACAATGCCCCGGCGACCATTGTGCCAGATTTCCTATTTTTTGTTTTTTAAAGCGCCACCTGATAATGTAGCGACGCGACGGACAATGGCGGAAGGGCGCGCTCTTGAGCGGTCCGGCTCCGGAGGGGGGCCACGAGAGCGGAACTGGAGCACCTGCCCAGTTCATTGTTGCTCCGTGATTTACTTTGCTTTTCCGCGTGTGCGTAAATGGGGGGGAGGGGTGGAGGTCGCCGCGACGGCACAAAGCGCAAACACGGATCGGGGAAAATGTATGCAGCCGCGCGCTCCTGATTATGCGGTTAACGTGTACAAATCGCATTTCCAAATATTTATCGCGCGAGCGGGCCGCCCGGACTGCGACTGCTAGTTTGCCGGGGCAGGGGCCAATTGAAATTCTCGCGGCCCTGCCTCTGTTTATCCATATTTGCCCTCTCAAGTGCCAGCTTTTTTTTTCGCCGATTTGTTCAGCTGAGCTTTTGACTGCTGGCAGGCTGGTCAAGCTGCAAAAGCTTCTTCTGGCTTTTATTTGCTGTTGATTCGTTTTATTTTTCGATGTTTTTCTTTGGTAGTGTTTAGGAATTCAGCGTGCAAATTGAGAGAGATTAGAGTGTGTCATTTTTTAGAAAAGATTTTCTCCAAAACATCAAAACGTAAATCAGTAATTATTAGTAAAGTTCGTTAATAAAATAAATTGTGTCTGACTAAATACAGTATTTCTACTTGTAACAATCTGCTCGTTTACAATAGCACCTGTTTTTTTCCTCGCCAACCATTCGAAATATTGCAAACCGATCCCAAAAACAATACTTCCAGTACAAAAATAAAGAAAAAAAAATAGAAGAAATTTGGTACACCGAATAAAACGGGAAACTAGACTAAGCTCGTGAAAAATGAAATCACGAGTTCCTCGATCAACAATTTTTTGTATTTTTCCATTTAATTCGGTAGGTATTGAAAATTTAAAATGCAAAATAAAAACAGTTTGAGGTAACGCAAACACCCCTCGATGCTTACATATGCTGGGCGAGGCTGACTGCTCTTTTTCGACTTATTCGATTGATGCTGCACACTGATACGGCTGAAAATTAGAAATAAATACTAATAAGTGCGGTGAACGTTAATTTCCCTCTAATTACACTCGCGACGGCGGAAAAGTTGTAAAATTTATTTATTAGCCGTATAATCAAATTACACGTTGATAAACTCTTGCTTTACGTAAATTCCACATTTACGCGGCGCGCACTTTGCGAGAGCGTATTTATTTTAATGATGTAGCGACGTTTAAATAGCACTGAAATATTTTATGCTGATTTTACGCGATTACGGAGAAATCGTTTCGTTTGAATAAAAAATGTAAATTGAATGCGGGCGTGAAAAAAAAACTTTAATAAAGAATATTTCATCGTATCTGAGAGATACGGAAAAGGTCAGCAATACAATCGTTTTTCAAATATGGTTTGGAAATCAGTTTTTCTGAATCGCCGAATCGCGGAAAGTGAGGATTTACGATAACTCCGGCCACTTCGCCATTTTCATTTTTTACAATAAACTCATCCGCGTCAGGGATTTTGCTATATATTTGATATCGATAGAAAGATATATAAAATAGGAAAAAGTATTGACGGAATTGTAGTGTCCGTTAAAGGTCAAATTTCGATGTTGAATAAACATTGTGCTTTCGTATTATCTCTGGTTCTGGGTACCCGGTTTAAAACAAATTTTGTATAAGTACGTATGGTTTTGTTTAAAACATATACTTAATTGTTCATAATTATGTATGTACTTGTACAATTATGTTTCTATATAATTATGATTCATTAGGTATATTAAATTGGGAAGTATCAAATATTTTTTCTCTACATTATTATTGTACATTTAAATCATGTACTGTTTCTAGTCGAGTAAGGTATGCCATGCTTTGAAATTAAAAAAATATTCTGTTTTGAAAAATAGTATTTACGTTAGCACTTACCTGGCAAATCTAAGTAATTGGATGGGTAGTGGTCAGACTCAACCACTGTTACTGTTGGTGTATGCTTGTAGTCTTGAGATACTTTCCACACTACGATTCCTAAAGTGGAAACCGTTATTGAATGTAGGATAATCCACATAAATCTAAGACAAACAAAACGTGTGAACATGTAAGATCTCGCTTTTTACGTTCAAAATGAATTTTGAAATTATCCATTCGATGTTTATCAACATTTTTTGGATAGGTCTTATATCGAGTGGCATTGCGCACAAATTATTTTGAAAAATCTTCATATATTTTTAAATAACTAGACAAAAATATCATGTAATAAGCTGCAAATTTATATTTTATTTATTATTTTTATACTGAATAAACAAAAAGTATTTTGAGTGCAAATAGACTTTAAGAAAAATTTTTCTGAAATCGGTGAAGTTTCCCCTTAAATATTTCTAAATCAAAATCTGGTAAAGAAATAAAAGATTACTTAAAACAGTGTATCTTTTAAAAACAGTCTTTTCCTTGAACAACCAGGCATTAAATTTTCTCGGGCCGAAATATTATATCAGTAGCTTCTCCCGTCGCTCGGCAAAGCGGCCGCACTCCGATAATCCGATTAACGCGGCACGAGAGTCCATTATAAATACCTCTCGAACCAAGTGCGCCTGGTCTCGGTGATGTACTTGTAGCCGGCGAGGCTGGAGTTGTCGCAGTAGTAGCGGAACTGCTGCAGCAGCACGTGGAGGCAGCCGCTGCCGGTCCGCTTCCCGGTCGACGGCGCCAGCCAAGCGAGCTTCACCTCGTTGGACTTCCCGTTGTCCATGCCCGTCGAGCCCCCATTTCGCTGCTCCGTTACACCACTCACGCTCTGGATCTCGGTCCACATCTTACGACGGGGTTTTGTTCATTTTATGCCGGTGTTTAAATTTTTTTCGTGAGGAGAGAGAGATTTTACTTGATTTCGATTTTTTACTTATGGTTAAACCATGTCTGGCAGTAAAGATAGTAACAAGTGTAGATAATAGATTATAATTTATAAGAATAGCATAAGATGGGTTAAAGCAATTTCAAAAAAGTAGCCTCGGGCTAGAGGAGAACTTCTCTCTCACAATACGGAGAGAAAGAGAGAGGGAGGGAGAGAGAGAGAGTTGGATGTTGCGAAATTTTTAGAAATAGTTGTATTGGAAGGGGGAATACACGTTTGAAATTTTTAATTTTCTGCTGACTATAAATGGAAATGTTGGTTTTTCTGATTTTGTGATTAGCATGATTTTTAAAAATTCACTGAGAACTTCACGGGACATTTTATGACGATATTTTGAACGTTTGAAGAAAACTTTTTTCTTATCGATCAAATGAAGAATTCGCTAATCATTTAAAACCCCTTGGATTTAAAAAGTTTTAATTTTTCGAGTATCCCTGCGGATTTAGAAGAGATTCATTTCTTCCTTCCTTTTACTTCACTGCTTCTCTTGATCACTGTCCAGATCCCTTAAAAAATAATATTTGACTTTTACCGACGTTTTCCTTCTAGTATTAAAAAACAAAACTCTCAAAAATACCTTCACTAAAAAGGAACCTCCGATGAATGATAAAAATTTAAAAAGCGAACCCGCTTGAGGGAGCACTCGAGCGAGTAATCGAAGCGCCTTGCGGGACAACTTCATCGACGGTACCTTTTACGCGCGCGCTCGCGTCGCGTTTCACGCGTCGGCGCTCGACGTCGCGACGCGATCGATGCTCGCGCGATTGCGAAAAGCGCGGCCTTCGCCGATTCGTTCGCCGCGCTCTCTCGATCCGCTTTAATTTTTCATCGAGCCATTAGGGTGGAGATTGATTCGCCGCACGCACGAAGCGCGGTTAAGTGCCGGAATTACGCGGCCGGATATTAGATGCTATTTGCGACGGGCTTTCCTTTGCGGTCCGTCAGATCGTCGCGCGATTATTACTGATTTATGACTTTTTAGTGGTTTATTAATTTTTTAGTTGACTTGATAATTTGTGCGTTAGTGGGGGAGTTTAGTAAATTTTCAATGAACGAGAATAGGTGAAGTTTTGTTTATGTATAAAGGTATAGTGAAGGATTCAAAAAATAACATAAACTTTTCTGCGTAAATAGGATAGACAGCACTTAGTTTGAACTGTGAAGCTAATGATCTATGAAGCTAATGATCTATGAAGCTAATGATCTATGAAGCTAATGATCTATGAAGCTAATGAT